>CAJHQP010002378.1:0-87576 GCA_905132765.1 Moricandia arvensis
TTTTCGACTATCGTCAATTGTTCTTTAGAACAATAGTTTTTGGATCTCAAGTGAAACGTTTCTTCGGGTCTGTTCACTCCTTAAATATGTTTATCTCTCATTTCGTTGTTGTCGTCTATGTTTACCAGTTTGCCGTTAAGTTTACCTCCGGTTGTACTCATTTAAACCTTTTGGGCCATTAGTTTAATATAATCGTTTCGTTGACAAAAAAAAAAGACATGTAAAGCCTTACGTATACTGCATTATATCTCACTATCAAAAATCTCTTGTAACCATAACATGTGAACGTCGTAAAAAAACATAACATGTGACTCAAATCTACATATGATTTTAATTTAAATAAATTGATATTTTTGTTGTTCTTAATTTTGAAAAAGAATATTTATGACTTGTCTGGGTTGGGAAAGTTTTATACTAGTGTTGTATTTCAACTTTCAAGTATAACATGTCTATATAATTTGTACTCAATACTCATCATCATCTAAGAGGCAAAACAAAATCTGTTTTAAAAAAAAAAAGTAATAACAATTGCTCAATGAGATAGGCAAAACAAGTTGGTCGTTCACTATTCCGAACTTGTTGGAAACAAAAGATTTGAAAATAAAATAAAAATATTAAAACAGAAAATTAAAGCTGCATTGAAGTGACAAGTAACCATCACGATTAAATGTTAATGAAAGGACAAAAACAATTAGTGTTTTTTGTTGACTCTGATATTGCCAAAAAAAAAAAAAAAAAAAAGCCAAATTAAATTGAGATAAGAAAAGAAAAGAAAAGAAGACGTAAAGTAATCAACCTCCAAAGACTCTCACATGGCGTCACAAGATTCTCCTCCTTTAACGAAGAAGCTCCTAATTAGCTTCTTTTTGTCTACTCTTTTCATCACTATCGTCGTCAGCTCAGAAACTAAATGCCGGAACTTCAGGTCGATCATCAGTTTCGGCGACTCCATTGCCGACACAGGAAACTTGCTGGGCCTCTCTGATCCTGACGATCTTCCTGCCGTCGCGTTTCTGCCGTACGGAGAAACATTCTTCCACCATCCCACTGGCCGTTTCTCAAACGGTCGCCTCATTATCGATTTCATTGGTACAGTATCCACCGTGTCTGTTCCTTTTTGCTTGTCTTCACTTGAACTAGTGTTAAGTGAGTGATGTAGTTGGGTTTGTACGTTCCACGTTCTTGGAAAGAGCAAATCATAATCTAATTATTGGCTTGTAATTATCTCATTGAATTGGGAGCACTTTATTCAAATTGATTTGAATTATTTAAGGATAAACAGACATCAGTAGGGGGCACGTGACCCCGTTACGTAAGCTCTCCGTCCGCCCCTGCTTGTAATTGTTGTATTATCTGGTTTTTGACCCTTCTTGAAAAGAAATTATCTAATTTGTTGGTTAATCTAAATGCCTAGCAGACAATTTTTAGTATTACGAAAACAAAGCAAATGATAATTGTTTTTCTGTTTCTTGTGAGAAGTAAACCAAATTAATTATTGCTAATTATCTTGGGCTCTTTCTTTGTTTTTTGGATGCAATTCTTCCCCTATTTGAGTGACTAGTTTTTTTTCTTTCTTTTTATTTGAATGATTAGTTGTTTCCATTAAACCTGAAAACATGTAATTACAAACCCCACTAAATGTGGTTAAGCCTTATTGTTTCCTCATCTTACATGCTTCTCATGCACTTTCCTTTGGTTCTACTCTCAGCTGAATTTTTGGGTCTTCCATTTGTGCCTCCTTTCTATGGATCTCAAAATGCAAACTTTGAGAAAGGAGTTAATTTCGCGGTGGGAGGAGCAACTGCACTGGAACATTCCTTTCTGGTGGAGAGAGGGATTAATCTTGATTTCACCAATGTTAGTTTAGGAGTTCAGCTTAAGAGCTTCAAGGATGCTCGGCCTAACCTATGTGGCTCCCCATTAGGTGTGCAAGTTCAACCTTATCTTTTATGCACTTGGTTTGTGCTTCATGTGTCTGTTAACCTTCAAGATGCAAGCTCATTTGTAATATAATGTTTCTAGACTGCAGAGACATGATTGAAAATGCTCTGATTCTCATGGGAGAAATTGGAGGTAATGACTATAATTACCCACTATTCCTTGGCAAACCCATTCAAGAGATCATAGAGCTGGTTCCACTTGTGGTCTCTACTATTTCTTCTGCAATCACGGTAAGCCTTTCTCTTTTCTAAATACCTCTCCAAGGAACACCAAAAGCACAAACTTTACTGTGTTTTTCATTTTGTTTTGGGACTGAATATTAAAAGCAGAGAAAATAATATAACATACAGGAGTTGATAGGTATGGGGGGAAGAACATTTCTTGTGCCCGGACAGTTCCCACTCGGATGCTCATCAACCTACTTGAAATCATATAAAACATCAAACACTGAAGAATATGATTCTACTGGTTGTTTAAAATGGCTGAACGAGTTTGGAAAATACCAGGGCGACCAGCTTCAGGTAGAACTCAACAAGCTCCAGAAGCTGTACCCTCATGTCAACATCATATACGCAGACTACTTCACCATTTTGCTTCGCCTTGTCCAAGAACCAGCTAAATACGGTTAGTCTTCTTGATACTTCCTACTCAACCTACGCGATTTGCTAACCTAGTTAGCTATCCAATCAAATGTACAAACAGGGTTCTTAAGCAGACCCTCACCCTTGCCCCCTTGCTGCGGTGTCGGAGGATCGTACAATCTCACATTTGGTAGGACATTTGGCTTAAAAGGACTTAAATGTTGTAATGATCCTTCGAAGTATATAGACTGGGACAGTGTTCATATGACTGAGGCTGCGTACAAATTGATGGCTGAGGGTGTACTTACGGGACCCTATGCCATCCCTCCTTTCGATTGGTCTTGCCTCAAACCTGAAATTAAAAACATTGGATTATCTGATACAGAGCATTCTTTGATATACAACTGATATAAGTTGGTCTAAGAATTGAGAGGGAATAAGGATACCAATGCTATCATGTAATAATTTTTTTTTGTCTTAGAGCATGTGTTGTGCTGTTTGATAATTTGTTTGTTGTTATGATGATGCGAATATATATATATATATATATATATATATATATATATATATATTTGTTCTGTTTTACAAGAAATACAACATTAATTTGCAAAATGTTATTACGAAATGACATAAAAAGTGGTAGAAAAATTAGACATGAAGGTTATTCACATGTTATTAAATTATGTAAGATAATTCTGCAGATATCTATGATACAACAGCAAGTAACTAACATGTTTAACAGGTTTGGAAGGAGGTGGCTGGTGTTAGTAGCAATTAGCAAAACCATGTGATAATATTGGATTACAAGGATCCAAGATTCATAGTTGGGAAAGTGGAATACTTCGATAGTTAGGTAGATATAATAACAAAATGTGAGGTGGTTTAGGTCTCCTGTATCCACAACCAAACAGTTTGTATAAAGACTTGGGTTGGTGGCTACCATTCCAAAAGTAGAAAATGAATAAGAACAAATTAAAATGAGATATTTTGAAGTATGGAGATAAAACACTACATATAGGAATATGTATGTTGTCTTTTGGTTTGAGTGGATGGTAATCATACATGTGCTTTTTAGATATATTTTTTATATTTTCTTTCGTATATTCAATTATAATTTAATTATATTTGTGATAGATCCTTGATAAATAGTTTTCAAACAATAATTCCATGACACCAACTCTCTTTAACATATGGGTCCACCATAAACGATTCTATATGCATTACAGATCCTAATAGAAACATAAAAGCATCATTAACCATAGCATCTCATTAGGGATGTTTATTTTTTTTTGACTTTTATTAAAAAAAAAAAATTTAAAAAAATCAATCGCGCACTGCCACATATCAGAAAGATCCGCAAATAATGTAAGAACTGATGCTTATTTAGACATTTTAAGAAGTGGTGCTTAGAAGTTGCTTAACTTTTTGGTGAGCTCCACACACTAAGCAACCCTCTAAACACCTCCATTAAAAATAGGGGTGGACGCAAGCCAAGTACTTGCCATTTTTGGCGTACTTGGTACTTGGCTTGACTTGTTCGAGTAATGAAATTTTAAACTTGTACTTGGTTTACTAAAGACAAGTACTTGCACTTTCAAGTACTTAATAAAATTTAATATACTTGCAAATACTTGCAAGTACTTATCATGTTTCACTATTTACTATTTCTAAATTAGTTTATAAATTATCGATAAGTTATTTAATATTTTATCTATTTAAACCGTGCATATGAGTTTAAGAAATTTAGTAAGTTATAATTCTAAGGTAAACAATTTTTTTAATAAAAAATATTTCTTTACTTTTCATATGTTTTAAGACTAATATATGACATATATAAAATAAAATAAAAACTCTAAAATATTTTTATAATATATCATTTTAATTTGTTTATCGTATAAACAAATTATTTGATTCTAATTTAGAGATATTTTTGTCCACAAGTAAAACAAGTAGTAAATCAGGTAATAAATCACGAGTAACAAGCCAACAACGCCAAGTAATTGTTTTTGTTTTAGTACTTGATACTTGTCTTGTACTTGCAAGTAATTGAAATAAACGACTTGATACTCGACTTGCACAAAACGAGTACTCGACTTTGAGAGCCAAGTACGAATCAAGTAGCGAGTACAAGCCGAGTAGCAAGTAATCCTGCCCACCCCTAATTAAAAATGCTCTAACAATTGCGGTACGATACTAATAGTTATAAAAAGAATAAAGGAAATAAATATACATAGATATTTTTATTATTAATAACGGTGTGGTGTGGTATGGTTTATAAACATTCAAATTTCAAATTAATAACGGTGTGGTACGGTATGGTTTATAAACAATCAAATTCTATATTTATGATGAACAAGATTCTCTTCAACATTCGAGCCTTGGACCAACTATGGATTTATATAATTTGCTGAAATTGCTATATTTAAAAACTGAACACTAAAACATGTCTACTAACTCTTAAACTATTTGGCCTAAACACTTCCACGTTAGAATTAATTAAAGCAAGTAAATAAATAAATTTTAATGAAACTAAATTCATGAATTTATCTTTTTATCATCTCATGTTATATATTCATTTGTTGTTAACCAATTACAAAACCATCATTCAAAACCTGAGGATACACCCACCAAAAGAAAACCAACACCAACACCAAAAACACTAAAACTATTAAACTGATACAAAACATCAAACTAAAAGAAGGAGACATAATAAAACACTATATATATAAGCTGGTTGACCATACCGGACTCATTCAAAACAAAACATTTTTGGAAACTAATCATAATAAAAATAATATTAATAAAAAAAAAATCAACGGGGACCACTGCAACAAAGTGGCAATTATGATACCGAAGTTGCAATGATACGACAAACACATCCCCTATGGCCCTATCTCATTCATTCTATCGCTAGTAGTTCAGTGCACAAATACTAAGAGACGGGGTAGAGCAAGCAACCTCCAAGACTCTCGCATGATGGCGTCTCCTGTTTCTAAGAAGCTCCTTAGCTTCTTTTTCTCCATTCTTTTCCTACTCACTCTCGTCAACTCTGAAACGACTTGCCGGAACTTCAAATCGATCATCAGCTTCGGTGATTCTATTGCCGACACTGGAAACTTGCTCGCCCTCTCTGATCCTAACGATCTTCCTAAAGTAGCGTTTCTTCCGTACGGAGAAACGTTCTTCCATCATCCCACGGGCCGTTTCTCGAACGGTCGTCTCATCATCGATTTCATTGGTACTATTATTGTAGTTTCCTCTTTTAGTACAAAACAAAAAGCAAAACAGAAAGATGCAAAAAAGAAGAATTATTAATAACTATCTTCTGCTCTTCCACCTGTTTTATTTGCTTTTTTTTTTATTTGCTTTTGTATCGATTCTCATGTTGATTTATTGTATAAAACTTGACAACATCTAAATAGCCTTATTGGTCGGTTCCTCAATTTACAGCTCACTCTCTCTCACATGCTCTTTTCTTTGGTTCTGTTCTCAGCTGAGTTCTTGGGGTTTCCACTTGTGCCACCTTTTTATGGATCTAAAAATGCAAACTTTGAGAAAGGAATTAACTTTGCGGTCGGGGGAGCTACGGCACTTGAGCCTTCACTTCTTTTGGAGAGAGGGATTAACTTTGCTTTCACTAATTTTAGTTTAGGAGTTCAGCTTAAGAGCTTCAAGGATTATTTACCTAATCTATGTGGCTCCCCATCAGGTGTGCAAGTTCAACCTTTTTCTTTTCTGTTAACCTCCAAGATGGCAAGCTCACTTGTAATAAAATCTTTTTAGACTGCAGAGACATGATCGGAAATGCTTTGATTCTCATGGGAGAAATTGGAGGTAATGACTATAACTACCCACTCTTCCTTGGCAAACCCATTCAAGAGATCAGAGAGCTGGTTCCACTTGTTGTCACTACTATTTCTTCTGCAATCACGGTAAGGCCTTTCTCTTTCTGAGTACCCTCATCAAACATCGAACAAGGAATAATATATAATACACAGGAGTTGATTGGTATGGGTGGAAGAACATTTCTGGTGCCAGGAGAGTTCCCGGTCGGATGCTCAGTACACTACTTGACATTATACAAAACATCAAACAAAGAAGCTTATGATTCTTCAGGCTGTTTGAAATGGCTGAACGAGTTTGGAGTATACCATGACGACCATCTTCAGGCAGAACTCAAAAGGCTCCGGAAGCTGTACCCTCATGTCAACATCATATACGCAGACTATTACAACTCTCTGTTACGCCTTTCGCAAGAATCAACCAAATTTGGTTAGCCCTCTTAGTCCTTCCTACTAAACCTACAACGAAAATTTTCTTGCTAACCCAATTGAGTATCCGAATCAGGGTTCATAGACAGACGCGTGCCTGCTTGCTGCAGACCACAAAACTTCACATTTGGTGGCCAAAGAATGGAATGTTGTAGTGATCCTTCAAAGTATGTGAGTTGGGACGGTATTCATATGACTGAGGCTGCGTACAAATTGATGGCTGAGGGTGTACTTACGGGACCCTATGCCATTCCACCGTTCGATTGGTCTTGCCTCGCCTCTACAATAAAGAAAAATGGATCATCTGACGCAAAAAGTATTATTTGATGAACCATTGATATTACTTGGTTCTGAAAATTTGAGAGGTTACTGATAAAAACATATGTATGTTCTTCAGTGCTTGTCTTGGATCTTGTACTGTACTAAGACACTTTCTACTCTTGTTATGGTAATTCAAGTATTAATGCGAACAAAAAGATTATATAGTATGAAACATGAAGCTTATCAAATAATTGAAGTATGTACATTTAGAATGTACCACTGTCAAAGACTTTCGTTTACGCAACAAAAAAAAAAATAGAAATGCTTATGTTTAGGATTGTGTTTAGCCTAGCCGATCATTAATTAATATAACACAAAAAAATACAGGAGATTCCTTGAATTTCTCTGGTACCTCTCGCTGTCTTCCCAAAATTCAAAACTCAAATTGTTACCTATCCAATTTAGAAAACGTTACAAACAACAGAAAACAAACAAAAAAATTTAGAAACAAACAAAAAAACATTTGGGATTGAAGTATTGTCATCCCAAAGTTCTTGGAACAGCCAAATAGCATTTTCGAATAAAACTGTCTGAAGAACAAACTCATAAAGACCAAAGAGGTTAGTTTTGGACATAACATGGGAGCATATAGAGCAGAAGACGACTACGATTACCTCTTTAAGGTGGTCTTAACCGGAGACTCCGGCGTCGGAAAGTCTAATCTCTTATCTCGTTTCACAAGAAATGACTTCAGCAACGACTCACGTGCCACCATCGGCGTCGAGTTCGCCACACGTAGCATCCAATGCGATGACAAGATCGTCAAAGCTCAAATCTGGGACACCGCCGGTCAAGAAAGGTAAACAAAACATCCAAGAACGTGCTTCAGTACTAACCAATGCATCTATTCTAAAATGTTAACTACGTTTTCTTGATTAGGTACCGAGCCATCACGAGCGCGTATTACCGGGGAGCCGTTGGTGCATTACTAGTTTACGACGTGACACGTCACGTGACGTTCGAGAACGTTGAGAGATGGCTAAAGGAGCTAAGGGACCATACGGACGCAAATATTGTGATCATGCTCGTTGGTAACAAAGCTGATCTTCGTCATCTTAGAGCCATCTCTACGGAAGAAGCTAAGGCCTTTGCGGAGAGAGAGAACACTTTTTTCATGGAGACATCAGCACTTGAAGCTCTGAATGTGGAGAACGCTTTCACCGAGGTTCTGACTCAGATTTACAGAGTGGTTAGCAAGAAAGCTCTTGAAGCTGGAGATGATCCGACCTCTGCTTTGCCTAAAGGACAGACGATTAATGTCGGAAGCAAAGATGATATCTCAGCCGTTAAAAAACCTGGCTGCTGCTCTGCTTAGATAACACTTGTCCCTCTTTCTTTTTTCCATTGTATTTTATTTATCCAACATCAACATTTTTACTAATTTTCTTGCAAATTTGTATACAAACAAAGTTCACACTCAAGTTTCTTTTTGGTTAAGTTTCTACTCTACAATCGCTTGCTTTGTGCTATCTGTTCGACTTCTAACGATAGAAGGGATAGAGCCCATGGGCCGAGATAACAGGTGTTGAAGGTCCATTAGTTGTGGGCGGTCATGGCGTTACAAGTGGTATCAGAGTTGGTTAGCCATCTCGGTTCTGATCCGAGAGACGTCTTGAGATATATCGTGGGATGCAATGAGGACGTTGTGTTCTTTAATAGAGAGTGAATTGTAACATCCCGAGTTATAATATATGAAAAAAGGTTAAAAAATGATTTGACTATCTATGTTACCAAGTGCACTTACCTTTTCCGTCACACATCCATTTAGAACTCCAGGGTTAAGCGTGCTCATGCTGGAGTAGTGAAATGATGGATAACCTATCAGAAAGTGATTCGCGATACCGTGTGAGTGAAGCCAAAGCACGGAGAAAGTTCATGTGGTGATCGTAGAGGCAATAAACAAGACTTTCAAGCCTTTCGAATTAACGTACAATTGTCAGACGGGATGGGGTCCACAGATCAAGAGAGCGAGCGACGAAGATCCGTTAGCCGTGGGAGGTCGGGACGTTACAATATGCATACGAATCTTCTGACCCGGATAGCTCGAACCAGATCCGATCAGCGTCGCCGGTTTTTTGGCCGACGATGAAGTGGCGTTGTGAAAATTATCATGGATCTGGCTCTTCTCCCCCATTATCGTCTTCGTTATTTTCTCCGATGTTAAAATGTAACCTTGAATGACTTCATAGCCATCACATGTTAAAACACACATACGTGGCGAGCTCTCACGGTCGGATGTATAAGATCCAAAGCCAAAAATCTGAGAACAACACGTGGTTTCTTAACAAAATTTCTCCAAAAAAATATAAATATGTAATTATGAATATATTAAAATTATAGAAAATTCAATTCAAAATTACTCAAAAAAATATATTTTGAATTGACTTTTCCGTAACTTTAAAATAAATATTAATATTTTGAGAATTTTTGTTGAGAAATCTCCATTAAAATTGCTCTGAATCTATATCCTATTCAATTTATTAAATAGAAACTGTATCATATTAGTTGGCCAAAAAAAACAATTGAACCATATTTACAAAAATATTTGTAAAATTTGCAAAGTAGGATAGCTTACAGGTTTTGTATTGTACATTTTTTATTAATACCAACATTACCATTATGTATCGATTACAAAACATACTCTAAAACCGATAATCACGATAAATTTTGAATTTAAGCGTGATATGTTTTTGTTAGGACAATTACTCATCATATGTATATCATTTAACCTTTAACAGATTAATATCAAATATTTATTTATGTTCCAAAAGGCTCTTAAAAGACCAAAATCAAATCAAACGAATATTGAAAAAAAAAAAACAAAGTAGCATGATGATGATACATGTATGTATCTATGGTGATCAATCTACAAGAATGTATTAAGAAAGAATCGGAAAGTTGTCCACGCTCTTAAAAGAATCATTACTGTATTTTTGTTAACTTTGGATGAGTCTTAGCTTAGAGATTGATTAAGATGAAGATTCACTGGATTTATCAGCTGGTTTCTCGCTACCCTTAGTATCGGGTTGCTGTCTTAACTTAAACATACCGGTCAGTCCACGTGCCTTAGCAAGTTGTTCAACCTCAGCTAGTCTGCTCTGAAGATTCTCCATTTTCTTTTCCATTTCTTCATCTTTTCTTCTCAACTCCTGTAAATGCCCAAAAGGATTCATCAATCTCAATAACCAGACCTCAACATTTTTATCCCTTTTACCTCATTTGTTGTTTTGAACAAACACACAAGTCTTCCCACGGTTTCTTAACCAGTGCAATCCTACTTGGCTTAATTATTTACACGAATGTTGCAGATCTGATGCACATATATATTCATCCCAATCTCAGTTGAACTACTAACTAACAGTATATCAATATTGACCACATGTAATGAGGCAGGCAAGATCTATATTTCCAAAACAAGTGGTACCTCTAGTTCCTGCTTACGCGCTTCCTCTTTTCTTGTTTCCGACCTTGAACTTCTCTGCACCTCAAAAACAACAACGCCTCCACCTACCTGCTCATATATAATTTTATTAGTTCTACAGACACAATTCAGAATAGCACAGAAGAATGAGCTAAAGACCAGCTATATTTTTATTTCATCTAACTTTGGCACCATCTCCCACTTCTCATGGAAGAAACTAACAAGGCTACAAAACCAAAAGTAACATCATCATACCGTAAAGATGAAGAGCTCTCCAATGAGGTCAACAGCAGCTTGAACAGCCTTCTCCTCGTCCAAGGGACGAATCTCAACATCAGTGGCATGCCCATATATCCTTCTCTGCATTTGCGTCGTGATTCTATGGTTCCTCTGTTTCACATTTTCAACAACAACAACAATGTTAACTTTCAATAATCAACTATCCAAAACCTAAACCCAAAAAACTCCTAGATTCCCAGAAACTCTCAGGAGAGACATGATCAGAATCTAAAAGCAAGAATCTTTAATCAGAAAATGAAGTTGAATTAGAAGAATGACCTGAGCGAAGTTGATGATAAAGTGACGAAACTGGGGATGAACCTTGGCTTGGTGCTTAAGCTGACTAGCTAAGGGCTTACTTACGGTTTTGACCAGTAGGGTGCCCAGTTTCATCAACGGAAGCACCATCTCTTATCTTCTTCTCGACAACAATCTCAGCTGAACCTGTGAGCAAAGTTATGATTCCAAAGATCAAAGGTATTTAGAATTATAAAGAATCTGAGATGGCGAAGAAGATGGACCCCTTCTCTTTCCTTTTCTTCTTTCCCAAGCTCCATTCGTTGACTATATCATCTCAATTTTGACGGAACACCAAACGCGACTTTGCCACGTAAACAATGATTTCTTTATTTTCTGAATTTGCGACCAAACACATGAAGATTTGGGGTTGATTACTTGACCCCACAGCCAAAACAAAGATAGTCTTTAATTTCCAACAAGTATCCCGAGTTTAAGAATATTGGGGTTGGATGAGATAAGACATGAACAAAAACAGACAACTTTTATGTAATTTGTTCCTTCTGTTTCACTACAAAACATAAACAAAGTTACATCAAAGTTAAGTTTAGGTCAAGAAGACGAGAACGAAAAGGATAATGAACAAGACAAGCAAGAAACATATCATCATCATCTGTCCTTTCACTCCTGCCTTCTTCATCACCATCCCCACTTTTTTCTGTCATCACAAAAAAAAAAAAAAAAAAAAAAAACATCCTTTCATTTTTCTTTACTACATTACTTCAATACAAAAAAAATAAATAAATAGACCACTAGTAGTGTTTTACCTGAACAAAGTCAAGCCTGTTCTTTGTACTGTCCATCTCCGTACCCAACTCATCTATTATTCTCTCCTGCAACACCACCAATAAGAAAACAATATTCGATTTTCCCATCTCTGCTGATATTAAAACGGTTATATCTCTCATATTAGTACTAACCTGTGCAACAAGTTCATCATGTATAGTAAGCCCCACTCCTCCAATTCTCTCTACACTTTTACTCAGCTCGTCCAACTCTTCGTCTTGTTGCCTGAAGTAGCAATCAAATGATGTCCAGTTACGGCACTACCCTCTACTTGGAACGAAACTATGCTACTCATTGACAAAGGTAGTGTACAAAATCATTGTAACCTCATAAAGCAAAAGAAGAGATTGCATAATAATGTAGAAACCCTTACTTAATCAACAGCATTTGCCTATCTGACTCTGACTGTACAAAACCGTCATCATCTCTTCCCCCATACTGATCGTATCTATTTACTTCATTCGAGTTCGGCATTCTCATCAGCTCTCGACGCACTTCGCTTGCATTGCCAGCTCCAGCAATACCCTTACCAGCTAGAACACCACTCTTCACTTTCCGCACCTATCATAAATTTAACTTGCAACAAGTCTCAGCTAACAACAAAAACTTATCCCACTTGAGTATTCATTACAAAATAGTACCTGTGTCCTAGCATTACTAGTCCATCTCCTCCGTCTCTCAAGCTCAGCATCATCAATGCCATATAAGGCAGGATCTTTTGCTGCTACGCTAACCGCTTTTTCCAGCTCATCTACCTTCCTATCAGAAAAATGTCAGCTTCAATTACCATGAAAATGAATCTAATTCCAATGGTTCTTGTTCTACTAGATCTAGACGCCTGCCTAAACAGAAATCCTCTATAAGACGCCTATCCAACGCCTAGCTATTTTTAGAACATAGGTTTTGACATTACATAAGCTGAGAAACAAGAGCCTATAGGGGTACCTGCCACTCAATGCTTCCAGAGTTAGCAAGAAGCTCCTTGGTGACATGAACTTGATCCTCCACACCTGGAGAGATACGCTCCCATTTGTGGAATGTAGATTGCAGCTTATCAATCTAACAAAGGCATCATCAATTAGCAAACATCATCAAATCATCAATGCCCTTTTGGATTCTAACAGAATCAAACAACTTACTGATTCCTGAATCTCTTCTTTAACAATGTAGAAAGGATCTTGCGCTGAAGACATCGAAGTTGTTATCCGCGAGGAAGGCGAAGGCGGTGAAGATTGTTGGACGCAGAACAAACGGCGGTGAAGTAAAGAAGATCTCTCCGGCGCGAGATTCGTCTCCGATGACACCCAGCAAAACGCATTACCTGCTCCTTCGGTTTAGGCTTATTCGAGAGGAAGCTTAACTTTGGGCTCCCTGGAGTATAGCTTACAAAGCCCAGCTACGAACCCATAAAAAAAGTTATTTGTTTTTGTTTTAACTACACAGTATAATAATTTTGGGAAATGATCCTCATCATCTCCAGTTTTATTTCTATAACTTTTCAAAAAAAAAAAAACTTTGAAAATATGAATGAATGTATTCCTCTTAGTGTAATTATCATCTATATATAAATGAGTACTATTAGTAAAAATAATCTTGCTTTTGTAAGTTAATTACATCCAGTAACCCTAGTTTTTTTTGTTCGTGTTGTAGTTTTTCCCCCCTTTGTTAGAACTTTCTTCTTGTTCTTGCTGGTCACATGTATTTCACTTTGTATCTTTCCTCAGTTAATATAAATAGAATATATTTTTTTAAAGAACTAGAAGTGGTTTTACTATTTGCGTTATTATTTATGTATTTAGGATAAAGTGGTGACACTAGGATAACTACTAAATAACCAATTTGAATTATCTTGCACTATTTCTTTGACGAAAATGATCAAATATATACTTTATATATATGCATTGTGAGACTACTTTTGATGAGTTAAAAACTGTATAGTAAAGGGGGTTTAGGGCAACTTAGAGCATCATTAATGCAAGAAACCCTTTGGGTTTTTTTTTTTTTTTTTTTAAAGTGAACCAATCGTGAGTCGCCACGTGTCAGTGGGACCCGTGAACAGTGTAAGAAACCCATAAAAACCGATTCTTAATCTATAGTTTTTGTAACCGATCCTTACACTGTTCATGGGTCCCACAGCTTAAGAAACCCACTAGAGAAACCCCAATAATGATGCTCTTACATTGTTTAAGATTGCTGATTTTTTTTTTGGGAAAATTCCATAAAAATACCCCAACTAAATTTTATTAAGCTTTTTAATACCCAAACTTTTTCGGTACCCGGTTTAATACCCCAACTAATTATTTTTCTCATTATAATATACAAACTTTTAAAAGTCTACCATTTTAATACCCAAACTTTATTTCTTTTAATTAAAAATACTAATAAATTTCAAACAAAAATTAAAAAATCTCTAAAATCTAAGAGAAAATATGCAAAATTGCTAATTTTATTTAAATATTTAGGAAAGAAGGTAAATAAATTAGTGAGAAAATTTTAAATTTTAAAAAAATAGTTTTGAATGTAAGGAAAAAAATTTGTTTTCTATTTGAAAAAAACAAACTAAATTCAATATTAAAAAGATGAAAATTTTATTACAAAATTTAAGATTAGAAAAAATTCCGCTACTTTAATTTTTCAAACATACAATAAAATTAGATTTTTTGAGATTTTTTTTGTAAATTTTAGAGATTTTTTAAGTTTCATTTGAAATTTATTAGTATTTTAAATTAAATAAACAAAGTTTAGGTATTAAAATGGTAGAATTTTAAAAGTTTGTATATTATAATGAGAAAAATAATTAGTTGGGGTATTAAACTGGGTACCGAAAAAGTTTGGGTATTAAAAAGCTTGATAAAATTTAGTTGGGGTATTTTTATGGAATTTTCCCTTTTTTTTTTAAATGTATTGCTTCCAGTTTATCATGTGAACATTGTCTTGAGGCATCTTTTATATGTTAAAAGAGAAACAATTTTAAATAATTCTCAGCTCATTTTATTTTAATTGTGTTTTAGATTTGTGTATACAAATTAAAAAAATATTTAGTTTTATATATTTTTAAAATAAAACATCATTACCTATACATTTAACTATTTTTGAACCAATAGGACAAAAGAATATAAATAATCATATATAATATAAAGTTAACAAATTTTACATTAAAATTCTAAAATAACATTTATTTTAAAACGAGAATTTTACTCTACAACAATAATTAAAATGAAATAGGGGAAATAACTTTTAATTTGAATGATATTTCCAGTTATACTAAGCTGACATATCAATCCCACTATTCTCCTTATCAAAAATAGTAAATTGACCTTCCTTCACTAAAATAATTACAGAAATTGTCTTTGATGTAATCATGGTTTAACTAGATGAATATGCGAAAAAGGATAAACCAGGATGGCTGAATACAAAGCTTGAAGATGAACCCAAGGCTGGAATAGAGCATAATGAGCTTATTTTGGCTATGAAAAAACATGACAAAAAGATGTGGATCAGACTCATGGACAAGTTAGGACTTTCTTAGTCCAAAAAGAAGATTAGTACACAAGTTAAGGATTCATTCTATCTCTCTCTCATGAGCCAGCCATGAAAATAGAGCCAAGGAGCAACCAAAATAATTAAATTATTTAGTCCTCGTGAAAGTTTAAGTTTTAATTAAGTTTTTCCTTACTTTTTCAGAATTTTAAGACTTTTCGATATCCGAAAACTTGATTACCTTTTTTTATCAAAAATTTCTCTTAAAACTTGTAATTCTTTTGTTCATCATCTGAATATTGATTGCCTAGGAGAGTGATCTCCATAAGTATTTCTGTCTTTGATCATTTTGTGGAGTTACCTCTCATGATCATTGACATTTCTATACAAATGTTTGATTAGCTCATAGATCCTACACTGAATCACGTCCACAAACCCATTAATCTCGTTCCATCCTCAGTTTGTGTTAATAATCAACAAAGATTTTATTATCAATTACCTTCTACAAGTACTAATAGTCTCCAGAATCAGTCTCTAGAATCAACCCTCAAGAGTATTCAAGGGGCAATCCTGATCAATGATCTATCAGTCCTTAATATTAATATTATACAAATTCTTGCCTACAAATATGTTGTAGATAGATTAAGGCCACTAACTTTTTTTCTTAAACATAGTCTAAAGCCAAATAGTTACTATTACAGCTCAAGAACCTATTAATTATGATGAGTCCCTATAACTTTTTTTAAAACAGTCCATATAACTTGCCTCAAGTATATCTTTTAAAAAATAAATCTGTTCGTTTGCATTTTAAGTCAATGTGTTATTAATCTATGTCTGTTGCCCGTATCGTATATTTCACATATAATAATGTTTGATTACGCAAAATATGCACCAAAATATAAAGTAAATTGTAGTATTTTCATGATATTTTTGCCCAGGGTCTCTACCTTGTTTTGTTTGTGAGTCAAATTCTTACGATATAATGGTCGTTTCAATAGTCTTTCCGTTGTTGGAGACTAGTGCGAATGCGATATTCACCAAATTTTTTACATGTTTTCCGATTCACTATAAACAATTTAGCGTACTTTTTACCTGAACACTTTAAATCTATTCAGTTATATTTCTATTTAAAATTCTTTTGTTAAGTTACAAAAAAAAAATTCTTTTGCTCAAAAGTTTGTATAATTATTGGTGGGCATGCAATTTAAAATTAACTCATCCCTCCCTCTTATTTTTAATGTTTTAGGACGCTTATGGATGCCAACACATCCATTTCCGGATCTGGTGGAACGATGCAATTGGAAAGGCTTATGGGTCCGCAGGGCATGTTTATTGCAGGATTCTTAGGTAAGGTTTTTAACTTTTGTTAAGTTCCAGTTTTTAGTTTTTAACTAAGAAAAATTAAGAATCAACTCTTAAATAAGAGTTTTAATAGCCGGTTCTTATCCGTAAAGTAAAAAAAACGAAAAAAATCAAAAATCAAAAGTTAAGAACCCCACCTAAAAACCCCGTGAATATGACTTCATAACTTTAAAATGTTTTTCCAATAGTTAGCAAAAAAGAAACTTTAAAATGTTATTAAATGACGAAATATAATAGACTTGAGGAAGAAATGGGTGACGTGATTTTTAGAAGAAATGACGTCACTATTAACTAATAATGCTAACGTCTTGGCTGGGTGCTAACGTATACCGGACTATTCCACCGTCCATGAGAAGAAGATGGTTCTTTGTGGGGGATCTTTTAGTATTTCTTTCTTTTTCTTCTATGCACTCCACTATGTGGAAAGTTCTGACTACAAATAATATGACATTCACGTGAAAATTATTTTTATTCTTTTTTTTTTTCTTTTTTTTTTCTTTTTGTTATCAGAAGAAGAGTCATAAGTGTCTATTACAATTGTACCAAGCTGGAAGCTTCCTATCCATGTAAATGACAAAGACAATTGTTTTTTGGCATTGTGTGCAAGGCTATCTGTCATCAGATTTATGTTCAGGGTACGTGGACGATCACAAAACTGTGGAATTTCTCTCTTAGTTTCTGTATATCCTCTAGATAACTCGCAAAGACTGACCAATCTTTTGGATCCGACACCATCTTCACTAGTTGGGAGCAATTTGTTGCAAAGGTGACTTGGACTTGCCTCAAGTTTCTCATGCATTCCATTGCCCAAATGAAAATTTCCACTTCCGCGTGGAGAGGGGACAAAGTAGCTCGCATGTTTCGCGCCCCTAGCAGACCATCAGAACCTCTTAAGGTGTTGTACCAGCCCTGTCCGGAGAAAATGTCATGATCTTTACATGATCCATCTGTGAAGCACCATCTACCAGCTGTAGTTGGTAGTTTTGTTTCCATCCTTTCAGAGTGAGAAAGGCTATGTGTGACCAGAACTTGAATCTCTATCCATGCTTTAGATTTCGTTTCTGCAAGTTGTAAAGTTTCTCTAGGATCCATGTCAATATTACTGAAAACTTTATTATTCATTCCTTTCCAGATGTACCACAGTATCCATGCAAACTGATGATCTTCCATCTGGGGTAGAACTCTCCAGAATAGATGATCCATGTTCTTAAATGCTGACTGAGTGGAAAAGATATTCGGGTTCGAAGGGATTTTTGAAAGGGCACATACTTGGATCGTCGGTGGACATTCGAAAAAGACATGGTTAGTGGACTCCTCTGCTCCGCATCTCATACAGAATGTGTCCCCTTCATCGACTTTAAATTTTTCTTGACTGCCAAACACCCTGATATCAATTGCCAAAGGAAGTGTTTCATCTTAGGCGGGCATTTTACTTTCCAACAATATGTTTGTACTGGAACAACTAAAGGACCAAACAAATTATATTTTTTTACCACATCAGGATAGACACATTCCACTTGATAGCCAGTTCTGACCGAATATTTCCCATTTTTGTGAAATACCATCCATCCATGTCTAGCAACACAGTTCTACTCAAAGGGATACTCTTAATGATTTTTGCATCTGCAGGATCCACCAAAGTTCGAACCTGAGAGTTCCAAGTACGCGATTGTGGATCAATGAGAGAATCCATGGTGAGGTGAGGATAAAAATTTGCAAAATTACTTTGTGCTGGTTCGGGCAGGTGGATGGGAGTCAGGGATCATTCCATACCTAAATAGATGTTCATGATCCTACCCTTTTGATTAGTCCTTTACAAACCAAAGATCTAGTTGATAAAATACTTCTCCATCCATAGGAAGGTGAGTAAGACTTAATCGGATCCAGGGGTGATGCATTCCTGAAATAACGACCTTTAAAAACTCTCGAAAAAGTGAGTTTGGCTTCTCCATTAGTCTCCAAAATTGTTTTCCAAGCATTTTCGTGTTGAAATCCCTGAAATCCTTGAAGCCCAGACATCCTTCCTCTTTTGTCCTGCTCAGCTTATCCCAGCTCTTCCAATGTACCCTTTTTGTGTTTCCTCCAGAGCTCCATCAGAATTGTGTCACCGCACTCGTTAGTTTTTTAATGTTGGTCTTCGGAAGACGGTAACATGACATCACATGGTTGGGAAGTGGTGTAACGACTGATTTAATAATTACTTCTTTGTCCCCTTTCGTGAAGTATTTGAAGGTCCAACCATTCACTCTATTGTTAAGTCGATCTTGGATGAAACTAAATACATGCGTTCTCGAGCCTCCCAAACTCTCCGGAATACCTAGATATGATCCCATCACTCCTATATTTTGTATTCCCAAAGTATCTCTTATCTGTTGCCTCGTAGATTCCTCAATCTTGTGTCCAAATTGGATGGAGGACTTTTGGAAATTTATAAGTTGACCCGAGACTGACTCATACTCCTTAAGGACCCTTAAAATAGTTTGACACTCCTCTTTAATCGCTCGACAAAAGAAAATACCATCGTCTGCAAATAACAGGTGTGAAATCGGCGGACAATCGTCACCTTTAGTCCCATTAGTTCTTTGTTCCTTTTCGGCTTTTTAATATTTGCAATGAGTGCCTCTATGCACATGATGAACAAGTAAGGTGATAATGGGTCCCCTTGACGCAATTTTCGTCGTGGAATAATATTTCCTTTGGTGTTCCCATTCAACAAAACCCAATATTGAACCAAAGTAATGCATTCCATCATCAACTTGACCCAATGCGGATCGAAGCCCATCTTTCTGAGCAGAGCTAGAACGAAACTCCATTCCACCCGATCATATGCTTTTCTCATGTCTGTTTTTATCGCCATAAATTTATTTTGACAGGACTTATTCGCCCGTAGTCCGTGAAACATTTCCTGAGCAATAAGGATATTATCAGAAACTAATCTTCCCGCCACAAAAGCTGATTGTGTTTCAAAAATTAACCCGGGTAGACAGCCTTTTAACCTCTGGTATAATACTTTAGAAATTATCTTGTATCCCACATTACAAAGACTTATGAGTCTTAGTTCCGTCATTCTTGTGGGTCTCTCCGACTTAGGACTCATACATATGTTTGTGGTATTAAGCCTTGTGTCCATATTTCCAGAAACTAGAAAACTGTTTACCAATTCAGTCAGGTCCTTTTTAATAATATGCCACGAATTCTGAAAGAAAAGTGCTATCATTCCATCAGGCCCATGAGTTTTTTCTGGATGCATCATAAATAATGCATGTTTAACCTCTTTTTTCGTCGGCTATCGTAAGCAGAGAAATGTTCCTCTGATGTGTAATAGTAAGTCTGATTTCCTCCAGGGAACCATCAAAATTGGATGGTGAGGTGGATGCAAATAGACCTTCGAAGTACTCTACTGCCACTTTTTCGACCCCATTTTCATATGTGATCCACTTCCCTGATTTATCATATAACCCCACAATCATGTTCCAAGCACGTCGCTGGTTTGTCAAAGCATGATAGAATTATGTATTTAGATCGCCTGATATGTGCCACATATTTCTACTTTTTTGTTGCCAATATTCCTCATCCTCCTTATAGGCCTCCTGAAGTTTAAGATTCACATCAACTATATCCTCTTAAGTTCTTGTAGTATCTGTTTGGACTTCCTCTAGTGCTCTTTGTAGTTCCACGATTTTATCCTTCCCAAACAGGGGATTGTGTTTTCGCTAGGCTGTTATTTTGTGCCTACAATTACAAATTCTTTTGATAAAAGTTCCCATGATGTCTCTCCCTACTCCTTGCCAGCCATGAACGATGGAGTCCTCAAAACCTTCCTGCCCAAGCCATCTCTTGTCGAACCTAAATTGTCGTCGTTTATTATATATTTTTTTCCTCTAAAAGAGCTACAATTGGTCGATGATCGGACCCAACCATTCCTAAATATTCCATATACGAATAAGGAAATAGAGAATGCCAATCCTCATTTTCCAACGCACGGTATATGCGACATTTAACCATTTCTTTTACTCTCATGCCTTGCCAAGACATTTGATTGCCCCTGGCCGGGAACTCCGCAAAACCACAATTCCTGATGATATTGTTGACATCTAGAAAAGATCCAGCACTACATAGTGTTCCTCCTTGTTTTTCATGATTACGTGTAATCTCATTTAAATCCCCGATTATGAACCATGGGTCGGTTCTGGATAGGCCAAACCTTGTCAGTCTTTCCCAAACTTGGCCTCGATGTTGCTGGATCGGGTCACCATATACAAATGACAAATAAACATGTTTCCCAAGAATTTCTGCTTCCACATCTATCATTCGATTGCTTGAGTACAAAACTTTTACTTGGAAATCATTATTATAAAAAAGTGTCAATCTTGCGCTTGTTCCATTTGGTTCCACCGTTTCCAGCTTGTCATATCCAAAATGTAATTGGAATCCTTGTACAAAAGAGTGATCATGTTTGGTCTCTCATAAGAATAACAGGTCCGGTTTATGTTTACCCCACATTTCTCCGAGATAACTGATGGTATATTTACTGCCCATCCCTCTGCAGTTCCAGCTTAGAATTTACATGATAAAATATTTGGTATATCACAACTGGGCGAAGGAGACGAGTGTAATGAAACTCTATATGAGGCCATGCCATTGCTCTCACTATCCCTATTCCCTATCAAGGGAAGATTATCCTCAAAATTTTGCATGACTACATCTCTTTTCGTGGTATATATAATTATCCATAGAGTCGAAGAATTTTCAAAAAACGCACGCCCAGAAAATGCAGCATTCCAATAATGTATTGGGACTTTCTACCACCAGTAAGAAAGGAGGGGCCAATGATATCGACCCAAGTCATAGTCGAAATGCAAAAATTATTGTTCTTCTCTTATCCCCTTGACCCTGCACTACCATAATATAATCCATAAACTAAAGAGAGGCATTTCATGTGCCACATACGACCATCATATATAAACATTACTTACACAATCCGCTTGGATCTCTTTAGTAGCCAAAGAAAGTTCGTCCTTGTTAGATATGTTGTACTATCCCTCCAAGAAACCATAAAACTCATGAGAGAGGATCCGTTGATGTGTTCCTCCTCCTTCCTTTGGTTTAATGAGACCAGAGTCAGGGTTATAGCTGCTTCACCAGGTATTCTTGTAACACAGCAGGAACCTATAAATGACCCACAATGCCATGTGTCTCTTGCCGCCACCGGATTCGTCCCATGTTCACCACGAATGCCATACCAGACTTTCCACATGACACAATCAAAACCGTAATGATTCCTAATGCCACCTAAGAGCCACGACCTTGGATACCATATCGAACTATGTCCTAATGACATTTTCATTATCTCGTACCATGCATCTACCATACATCCTAAGGAAGTCCCTTGTGAATACTTTATAATCATCCATAACCACAAAACCAAAGGGAATACTTTATTCCAAATAAGATTCTCCAACAGAGTCTCAAAGCCCAAACAACAAAAGACTGAGAAAGCTAAACCTAGAAACCATTCTAGTTCAAGGAACAAAACCACATAACTGCTCATAGAACTTATTCCAAAATTAAAATAACAAAAGTTTTAAAACCAAGATAATGCCCCTACTCCAAAAGGTACATAAGGAGTTTGATACCATATTTTACTGTAAAGGTAGTCCATGTTTAGGGTTTAAAGACCCCTTCCCCTCCAGGTTTATTTTTATTCTTATATTTTTAAAAGAGATGCTCAACTACTTCTCAAATTCTCATCACGTTTCATAGTACCAGCACTCTCATGTAATATTAATCAATGAGATAACGATCAAAATATATCTAAAAACTTTTTTGTTCCCATATAATATTCAAAAAAAAAATAACTAAAATAGACTTTATTAAGTAGTGTAAATACACATTTATACTTCATGGGCTAACTAATCTATACTTAGGTTTAGAGTTATGGGATACAATTTTGGAGGTGAGGTTTAAAATTAATAAAAATATAAAAAAATTCAAAAAAAAAAAAAATCTATTTTGATCATTTTTTTTGAAATCTATTTTTGTGACCAAAACTTAAGAAAAAACTCTATTCCAGAGATTTACTCTTAATCAATTCAAAATTGTGATAAGGTATCATGTGTATAACCATGATTATATAATCAAATCAGACTTCTCTCTAGTCTAGTATGTTGGGAACTTTTGGAATTATATTTACAACAATATTGATAGATTACCAACATGAAGTTGGGTTAGTTACTGGATCCAAATAATAAAAAAATGTAGTTACTAAGGCCATGTTTATCTCCGGTCTTTTAGGGTGGGGTTCTTAACTTAATTTGACTTTATTTTAAAAAAAAAATTGGTTAAAAGACGACTCTTATATAAGAGACGGTTCTTAGGTTTTTTTAGTTAAAAGTTAAGAAATGTCTCTCAGAAAAGTTAAGAACTTCTGCTAAGAGACCTCCAATAAACATGCCCTAAGACCACCTCCATGGGTTCTTAACCTTTTTTCGATTTAAAAAAAAAATTAAAGCAAACCAATCGTGAGTCGCCACGTGTTAGTGGGGCCCACGAAATAGTGCAAGAACCGGTTCTTAAGAAAAGTGGTGGGGCCCACCACCACTTTTTATTAAGAACCCCACTTAAGAGCCTCCAATGGAGGTGCTCTAAGGGCATTTTCATCTCTACTTCAAAATTTACTTTAAAATGGAATAGGAAGTGGAGTGATTAACAAAAATATAATATTACTCTATAAATGGAGTAATGTTTTTATTTTTTATCCATTACTCCATTTTTCACTTCGTTTTTGAGTAAAATGGAATAAATTATAGAGTGAAGATGAAGTTACTAAGGGCATTTCCAACTCAAATTTATTTTTTACTCTAAAATGGAGTAAAACGGATTATTGAGTAAAAAATACTTCAACGCTAATACATTTCTTATTCCATAATAGAGTTTACTCCATAAATAGAATAATTTTTTTTTGTTTATTTATCATTTCATAATGGAGTGAGAAATGAAGTATGATTGAAGCATTTTTATTCCATATTTCATTTTACTCCATTTTGAAGAAAAAATAAAAATTTTACATTTTGAAAAAAAATAATGAAATAAGGTTTGAGCATTTTTACGTACGTTTTCACTATTGAAAATACATAATTTGAAAAAGGTTGGTTTCAACTTTAGTAGAAGACAGATTTAAAATTCCAATTAAAAAGAAAATTATATTAGATTACCAAATATATATAGTTGTAAGCAATAAAAAATAGGGAGAATTTGCGTAATAGCTATAAACCAAATGTAAATTAAGTAAGTAACATTGATTTTGACATAATTTAATGTCAGACATTTTCTCCACAAACCATCCAGTTTTACCCTTAAGCTGAACAAGTTACCGGTTACAAGTGACATAGAAAGTGACGTCATTCGTTTTGTGGCGTGATGACAACCACATATCAAAACACATCAAATGTTGAAGATATTTTTATCACACATGTTTTGATTGCTGCAAAAAGAGAGGAAAAGTGTTGTAATGTTAAAGTTAAAGATTTACCTAGCATATGTAATCATATCTTTCAAAATAATTGTTGTAGAGGTACCATTCTATATAACAAAAATAGTATAAAACACCAACTATCTAATAGAGTAAGAACACTTAAATATGATGAAAAATATTGTTCTAATTTTTAGATTTCTATGCTGACATTGAAGTATCTAATGCTTTCCTAGAATCAATAGCAGCCTTTAATAAACTAAACCCAAACAATTAATCAGTAAACCCTAAACAAATATATAAACTCTACCCAAATAAGGACAATTCCTATCATTAAACATTACCCACTTTCTAAATATTAAATCCTAATCTCAATCAGTAAACCTAAACTCAAAAATAAACTATAATGTATTTTAGTTAATCCACTCACTAATAAGTAAACCACAAACTAAACTCAAACTCAAATATAAAGTACAATATATTTTACTTAACCCAAACCAGTAATAACTAAACTCTAAAAGGAAATATAAACCCTAATCCAAATATGAAAATATGAAGTAGTAGAGATTATGAAGTATCAATAACTATATAAAGTTAAGTAAATTGTATTATAACTTTTCCATTCCACATGAGATAGTTAGAATAGACAATCAAGATAAGTAGGTGACAATATAAATACCTTTCATGGGTGACGACATCATCGGGACAGAATATGATGTGGCTGGTCTAATTCATGGTCAAAAGTTGGTAACAGCTATGCCATATGAAAGAATAGGAGGAAGCCACGTAATACACACAACGTAGGGAATCAATCGAGTGGTTGGGAACAAAAACTATGGCAGTAAAGTTTTCATTCTACATTTTCCTTTCTTTTCACATGTACCATGTAAATATTGGAGGGCGTGGCCGATAAAACATAAGGTAAAAGAACATCTGAAAAGTATTTTTTGGTACGAAAGCACCTAAAAATTACTGCACATGAAGAAAGGAGAAGTCTTCCACATATACATTTACTGGCCACATATATATATGCACTACGAGTTCTATTCCATATCGTCAAAATAATATAGAATTATAACCCCACCAACAACCCTAAAATACTATGTAATGGAAGTACGTCATGCTACTCAAATGGCAACACCAAACGTGCATAAACTAAACCTATAAACTATGCACTAAACCTTACACAAAAATGTAAACCCTAATCAATGTCAGCCCCAAACTTCCATAAATTAAAAAATAAACTAATCACTAAACCACACGCGGAAATATAAACTAAACTCTATCAACTAATCACTAAACCATATACGAAAATATGAACCCAAATCCATTATCAACCACGATCTTTTATAAACTAAACCCTAGCCAATAATCACTATACCCTACACGGCAATATAAACCCTAATCCAATGTCAACTCTAATCTTCCATAAACTAAACCCAAATTTCAAAATGACAGTAAGATGCATTTCCATTTTACATGAGGCATATAGAATAGACAAGGTAAAAATATAGTTGCAATCACAAAAAAATCTCTCATGTATCTCAAATGTTGAAATGATAATGCTTCATGGAACATGTTAATGCTTGACCCAAAGTTAATTTCAATCGTCCATACACTAAATACTATCAAATAATAACTAAAACCAGCCTGGAAATATAAATCCTAATCCAAATATCAAAATATGAACAAAGGAAATATTCGTATTTTTCATTCTATGTAAGTCACACAGAATAGAAACATGAAACATGTTCTTTTACTGAATAATTGTGTTATATAAAAGCTAAACCCTAAACCCTTCCACCATGACCAACAATGATAGGCGCAAGCGGGTTAAAGGGTCCTTGTCTTTTTTCTCCTTTAGAAATCGATCCACAATCCAACTAGTTGTGGGCTTTTACTCCCCACAAAACAAAACATCCCATATGGCTTAAGATGCTGACGATGGCTTACCCTTTCCCTTCCCTCGCGCAATACTTTGATCCGCTTTCTAAGCGTGAGAGCCAACTATTTCTCCACAATTGAGGCACATTACCAGTGCGAAGTCTTGTATCGCATAACAGATTGGTTTCCCCACAAAGAGCCACCATAGTTTGAAGTCCTTCTTGATTACCAACTAACAAGAGAGAATGTAATGCACAAACATAACTGAGAAGGTATGCGACCCCATCTGCAACAGTTTACCAAACTGTGACGAACTCAATATCACCAAATGCTCATCCTCTAATGTACTCTTTGATCACCTCAATCCAACGAATGTAGAAATAATTGTTAAATATTTTCTTTCCCGTTGGTTCAAAGCTTGTTTCAAACAGTTTACTTGGAAAACCCAACTCATCCATGAAAAACCTGATGAACAAAATGAAAACACACAAAAAGGTTATATTACAAGTTCTACGAAAATGTCAACATATGAAATATGAAAATAATATGTGAAGTAGTTTATATAGTATAGTATTCATAGGTATAACATAGAATAGATAGCTACACGGAATGGAATTGAAATTCTATATAAGTTTTGCCACGTTACTTCATAGAAAATAGTAAAACGGAATGGTACTGCAATACTAAACATTTTAAGCTATTCCATTTCTCATTGCATAGTTATTAAGCTATTCCATTTCATATAACATACTCATACAATATAGTTCTACCTCTAATGTGTTTCTTTCTATTCCAAACTTAATTAACCCCAGACTTCGCAATAAACAGATGAGGACGACCGACCATGAAAAAAATCAACCCTATATCAATTCATTGACCTCGGCCTACCAGATCCGACATGGACGGAAACGATGAGTTTGATTTAACAACTTATATTTGACTAGGATGACTATATCCCAAATAAGGCAAAAGATCATCGCAAGACTATAATCGAAGGCACACAACTAAGAACTTACAGTATTGCAACAGATCTTAGACAAATCATCGATGTGAAGGAGAAGAGGCTCAAGTTGCTCTATCTCGCCAGTTAGACTATAACGATGGCTTCTCACAATCCATTTATTAAGCGGAGATGATGTTCCCTTTACAACTCAATTCGAGAAGGCGAATAAACTCAGATAAGATAAGGTCGATGGTGGTGACAGTGCACAACAAAACGGTGGGTTCGAGGAGATGGAGCAAACAGTCGGAGACCTTTCACTTTCTTAAACGTTATCAAAGAAAGTTAAAAAGAGATATGTGAATCTAGTTATGCCACGAGTAATTTTTGACAGTTAATAATTAGGAATTTTTATTTTTTTTCTTCAGGTTGTAGCGGTTGTCTCCAAAGGTAAAATAGCATTATTATATATAATGAAATGTTATATCGAGAAGTTAGGTCAATTAACTATTTTGTGAATTATGCTTTTTTAACGTCATACAACCTAATTTTCCTAAAAAATATATATGCCGGTGTTTTGGTCGGTATCCCAGTGAGCATTTTACATTTAGAATATATACAACCGTCTAACACAAAATAATTCTCTTTATTGTTAAAAATCAGTATAATATAATGAAACCCCCGCACAACACGTAGAAAGGGAGCAAAAATAAAATAAAAAACGTGCTGATTTTAATTGGAATAATAGTGTGACGACAAAAAGTCAGCGTGAACCATGTGATAGCCTGATAGGTATAAAGACACGGTACTCTGACTAACCCCACACTCACCGTGACGTAAACTTGCATCACCCACCGTTTGCTATGACGCACATCCTCATGTAATCATCGTTGACGCCACACTTTCTTTTCTCTCTTTATATATAACAAATTTAACATGAAACCTTCATATTCCAAACTAGCATCCTTCCTTAAAAGCATATTTTCATTAAAAAATGCAAGGAACGAGTTCTTGTACAATGGTCCAGGCAGCTGAATCTCTGCGGATGCAGGGAAACGGTGAGAGCGTTCTGACGTTGTTGGAGGAGAACGCGGTTATAGTGATTGGTCGGAGAGGATGTTGTATGTGCCTCGTTGTGAAGAGGCTGCTTTTTGGACTTGGAGTTAATCCGGCGGTTCTTGAGATCGACGAGGAGAGGGAAGAGGAAGTTATGAGTGAGCTTGAGCAGATCGGCGTTGAAGGCGGCAAAGAAACGGTGGAATTACCGGCGGTTTATATAGGAGGGAGGTTTTTTGGAGGGTTAGATAGGGTTATGGGAACTCATATCTCCGGTGAGTTAGTTCCAATTCTTAAGGAGGTCGGAGCTTTGTGGTTGTGAATCTTTTCAAATGAAGAAAAAATCAGAAATTAATGTTGAATCTTGATTGGGTAAATAATTTCTGTTAATTTTCTAGGTTTATAACGGATTTAATGAAAATAAAGAATTGTTGGAGAAAGTTACTTTGTGTATTGATTTTTCTTTCAATAGAATGTGTATTCATTAAACCATATTATACATGATTTTTTTTTTGGTTCACAAATGCTTGAGCCTAAATAAAAAAGATATTGTTGTAAACTAGAAAGAAAGAGAGGGGAATTTAATGTATATATTATTCTGAATGTACATAAAGCTTACAAGAGGTACCTTTTATATAAAGATTACAAATAAATAAATTCAACTAGGAAAAAGAAAGAGTACAAATCCTAATGTATCTAGGAAAATGATAATTTCTAAAACCAACAAGGAATATGTTTTCCTTTTCTCTAACCCTAAACCTATTTAGACTAGGTTTAGTAAACCTCCATCGACTAGGTTTATGTTTGGGCCGGTAATGGACGGGCCGACCATGGACCCATCAACCATGATAGAGGTTATGACAATCTACTTGGTTCATAAGATTTTTGCTTAATGTTTACACAAGAACACAGTTTTCATTATTATTTTTGCTGTAACTTTAAAAATAAAGCTAAAACATGATTGCCAAATAACTAGTAGTGTTTTGATGCATGCTTTAAGTTTTAAAACAAAAGTTAAATCATAATTGGTAAAATTTGATGATTTAAAAATAAATAAAATTAAAGAAATGAGGTAAAGCACACCAGTCAACTACATTAACAACTATATGTAATATATAACTAGTTCAATTGGCATCATATATAATATTAATATAAAATCATAAACATACAAAACCATATGGCTAACTAGAACGTGTCATTTTGAATTTGTAAAACAAGAATAATTGTGTTTGGGGATGGAAATTATGTGTTTTGTGCACCATTTTGTACATATGTTGTAATAATTATTTGTTGTTGCAGATTGTCCATCGTGAAATTAAAATTGTTTTAAAATCCATTTACAATATATTTTTGGTGCTGGAAGATCCATGGATTCCACATATATTTCCTAGAGTCAGCCGGAGATAGAAGAGGTAATGTTTATCCAGGTTTGATGCTAAATCAGATAGAGTATTAGGCCATTGACCAAATTGTTGATATTTTAAAATTTTGGTATGATTCGTGCAGTAGTTATCTTAAATGGTATTAAGAAACGAGGGTCAAAATATTCAGTTTATCACATTTTTAAGATGAACAATATTCTTATATATATTGTGTTCTTATAAGGTTATAACTTTAATGTAACTAGGTGTTTTATCCATATATACATCATAATCATCTTACAAATATTAATTAATACATATGTTATCAATTCAATAAAATTTTCGCCGAAAATTGTTAATAAATTGAACATCCAATACATTCTATATGATAAATTCTTATTCATATTTTTAATTTTTCCTTTTCTATTATTTAGATTTGATTTGTTTTTAACTTGACTAATAACATTTGAATTTATTTTTTGAGCATAATATTGTATTAATTTATGATTAATTATATAATAAACAAACTTAATTACTCGTATATAGAGAAATTTATCTTCTGTTTCTTAAGTTTCTAAATTTTATGTTGACAAATATTTTAAAGATTATAACATATATATACTATCCTTTAGATAATAATCATCAAAATTACTGAATATTTAATTTTTTATTGTTTAGAAAAAAATTTTACTTGATTAATATTAAAAATTTATCTTTTTGGGGTTTTTATTATTTAATTAATAATGAATAAATTTAATTATTCATGTATGTAGTATGTAGAGATTTATTTATCTTCTTTAATTTTAACTTTTATAATCGAAAATATTTATAGATAATAATACAAAACACACTATTTTCAAGATAATAATTATCAAAATCACTTACCTCTTTACTTGATTAATAGTATACATATTCATCTTTTTGAGCGTATATTATATTAATTATATATTAAATAAACAAAGCTAAAAACAAAATACAAAGACATTATAGCCAAGAGAAAGGATGAAACAAATGTTTGGTTTCTGTCTCAAGAGCTAAATACACAAGAGGAAGAAAAGGATAGAAGAGGATATGGAAGACTGCATAAAGGTTGGTCAAAACAGTGTAAGAACTGTTTTTTTGTTTTGGAAAGAATGTTCAATTTATTCAAATAAAAAAACTGCTTTTGTACAAACTAATGCATCTGTAATCCAGAGTAGTTGAAAAATATTTGAAGCAGAAAACAAAGATTAATCTTCTATTCTCTGGACTCGAACCAAGCCGACATTGCTTTGCCCAAGTGCTTCCCACCTTTTCCTTGTAAAGAACTGTTTAAATGCAATGTAGAAGTGTTTTGGACGAATAATTTTTAGATTGCTGGTTGTTCATAGGCGGTTAGAGACCATGAAAGTGTAGTGAAATGGCATAGCAGAAGAGCTTCACTAAGACATAAAGTTTAAAGATGATGTGCACTTTTAGTTAGGCTTTAAAAGTATAGTGGACCATTGATTCAACCATATAGTCTTTGGGTTGGAAGCAGAGCCGGCCCTTGGGCCAAGCCAAAGAAGCAGAGGTTTCCGGTCCTTTTATTATAAACAAAATTTTGGCCACAAATTTGCCAAAATCTCCTTTCGTCTAGTGGCGAAATCTGGAAACTATAGTTTCTCTCCCCCCAACCAAGGTTCGATTTCCACAAAAACGGCCCATTTTAAAAAATTTGCGTCAGGTCAAGAATTTCCTAGAACTGGCTCTAGTTGGAAGAACCGAACACCAAAAGTTTGACCTTTCTTCCGTGTGGAGATCAAAAATACCAATAGAGGATCATCTCTCATAGCCAAAAGTGCTGTCACTCCAAGGTTCAACCATCTTATGTTGCTTATGGACCTCCTCTTTGGCGGTGAACTTTTTACAACGAGAAAGTGATATCCTCTACTTAGGTGTTTCCATTTTTTGTAAAAAGATTGATTTTTGCTCTATGCCATGTATGCCTATATTTTGCGTTGGGACTTTAGGCTGTTGTAAAGGTCTTTGTTTGTACTGTTATATACATTTGGCTCTCTTATATTTATAAATCTTTGAGGAAAAAAAATGTTTAGTCTTCATGACCATTGAGATTTCAACTCAATCCACAACATCGAAAGGACCATCATTAAAGACCATCATGCTTTGGTTATAATGTAGTTGATGCGGTTCATGAGCTTTCCGTCTTGTCTGTGACCAACACCCTCTCTTCAAGTTTTACTTACACATATAACGTTTGTTAACATCGATTTCTTTTTAATTATATATTATATAATATGTAACTAATTACAAATGATGATTCATTAATTCTTACATATTATCAAATTAAAATATTCATTAAAAGTAAGAGCGACTATAATCAATTACAAAAAATCACTTTGCAAATAATATTATAGATACAAAATTTGTTTTAATTTTATTAAGATGTAATTAAATTAATGAATAATGTTAATTTTTAAACTGAAATGCATCAGTATTATCCTGACAATATGGACATAATAATCTTCCATGAGTTGTCCATCTAGATAACATTCCATACGCAGAAAAATCACTGATGGTCCACATAAGCATTGCACGCATCTTGAAATTTTGTCGGCATGAAATGTCAAATGCTTCAACACCATTAGCCCATAACTCTTGCAACTCACAAATCAGTGGCTGTAAGAACACATCAAGAGACCGTTTCGGATGTTCTAGACCATGGACAATTATGGTGAGAAATAGAAACTCTCGTTTCATGCACAAAGAAGGGGGTAAATTGTAAGGTATGACAATTATTGGTCACAATGAATATTGCCTTCCGTTTTTCTCAAATGGGTTAAAACCATCAATGCATAGTCCTAGATAGACATTCCTACTCTCTAATGCAAACGCCTCATAAAATGACTGAAAGTGCTTCCACGCCATTGCATCTGAAGGATACATAATATCTCCTCCACTAGAATGCTCCTTATGCCATCTCATAGCACTTGTTGTGCGTTCATATTGATATAAACTTTTAAGCCTATCTGTTAATGGCAAATACCACATACACTTATATGGAACTCGGGTTCTTCCACTAGTGACCTTAAACCGAGGTTTCCCATAAAATCGGCATGACAAGTATTTCTCATCGGCTTTCCAATAGATCATACATTTATCGATGCAAACATCGATCATCTGAAATGGTAAACCTAGGCCGGAAACAAGTTTATCTACCTCGTCTTAAGAAGCTGGACACATATTATCTTCGGACAAATATTCTTTCACAAAACTAGCAACTGCATCTACACAATCTTCTGCCAAATTAAAATCTGACTTTATGGCCATCATCCGAGTTGCAACCGACAAAGGAGAATGACCAGTTTTACAACCCTCATATATTGGATGTTTAGCTGCATCCAACATATCAAAAAATCTCCTCGTTTCTAAATTTGGTTCCTCAAAATTACAACTGTCTTCAATAAATGAGGAAATATTTTCACGAAAAGCATTGTTTACCATTTCTACTATATCTCTAGATTCTTCTACCATTCTAGATTCTTCTATACTAATCGGCACATATGCACTGGTACTAGGTATATTTCCTATATCAACTTCTCCATGTAAATACCAGATTTTATAATTAGGCGTAAATCCACATTGATGCAAATGATTCCATACTCTTTCTATGGGAATAAATTTACTATTATCACATCGAATACAAGGACAAAAGATCTTACCTCCTCTCAAAGTGATATCTTGGTTTCCAGCAAATCGCATAAATTTTTTAAGCCCTTCTGCAAACTCTTTTAAGATCTGTCCATTTGAATCCTATTGATTGTTCATCCATGAACGAGAATTAAAAATATTTAAAGGCATTTTTTTGTGTGTTGATTTCTTAGCTTCTGTGGATTTCCTCCCATGGCGTAAATTATTTATGTAGAGATGATGTGTTTAATAGCTAGTTTGTGTACGTAAGCAAAATCAAAATTTTGATCATTTTCTAACCACTATCTAACGGCCACAAACCAACAACGTTTTGATCAAATTCTAACCACGTTTCTGACCAATATTTTAGTTGTCAAGATTTGGTCACAATTTTTTTGACCATTTTCTAATCAACTTTTTTCGTTAGTAGTTACTAACCACTTTTTGTCCATATTTTTTTATCATCATGAAATTGTCGGTTTGTGGTCACAAATAGTTTTGATCAATTTAAGTGATCAGAATTTTGGTTAGAAAACAATATGTTTTCTTGTAGTGTCTATGTGGATTATTTTTCTTGTGTTTATTTTTTTGTTTCCGCATACTGTTTCACATCTTTTGTAATATAAATGATATAATTGTAATGCTACAAAATATTCATCTGTAACTTGGATAATATTGATAATGAAAATAAATTTATAATAGAGATTTTGTACACTAACTTTTTATTAAATCAGAGAAAACTCAATCAATTGATGATACAAGTTAGTACTTAGAACTATTTTGAACGCAATCAAATTTTTAGAAAGAAAAACAAAATCAAATCAGTACGTTTACGCATTTTGGAGACACAAAACGTAATAAATTTGTAAAGTTGGGTTCACTATAGGGCTCTTTTCTATGTGGACCCTAATTTTGTCCTAATCATTATCCTCCTCAACTTTGGGTTTGTTCTAAAAGAAGCCCATTTATATCACTAGGGGCAGTCCCCCCGCGCAACACGGGGTTATTTACGTTGGCGTTGCGTTGTTTCTAGCTCTGAAGGACAGAGACATGTTTGTCAAGTTGCTTTTGAAATTGTCAAGTGGATTAGCCGAGTTTTTGATGTACAAAACGTTTGTGGTCAGGTTTTGGAAGGGAAGGTTCGTTATATATTAGGATGGACTGATAAATGTTTTGTTTTATGTTTCGTTTTTTTTTTGTGTTGGATTTTTTTTTTTTTGATGATTTTGTGAATTTTTTTTTTGTTTTTTGATGATTTTGTAAATTTTTTTAGTGTTTACTTTACGTAGGACGGTGGTATGTTTTTACAAATGTGATTATCTCACTATGTTAAGGTTTTTTGTCTAAGGGTTTTTAATTGCATATGTAGTAGATATCAGATTTCGATGATATCAAATGAAAGAAATATCATGAATAACAATATCAAAGCTATAAAGTATAGAGCGAAAAAACTCATCATCTTTTTAATTTTGTGGTTAGGTAAAGAATAGAAAAAACAAATACAACAAAAAAATATATGCATTAAAAAGATTTGATTAATTACTATTTTTATTATTATTTGTTGCTCTTAAATTTTAACATAATTTCAGAAAATACTTATAAGAACTCTTTGAGTTATGAAGAAATATCTGTAATATACTATTTATGACTTTTGGCCTAAATTAAAGTAGAGTTTTTTTCAAATATATATATATATATATATATATATATGAAACTTGTAAATAATATGAAAACAGTGAGTAATAAATTTACAAATTGAGAATGAATAATCTATTAAAAGTCATTATCTTAGCTGGAAAGATCTTGACCATTGTGAGAGAAATATCTAGTTCAAATGGTCGTCAGAACGAAACTAATATAATATAATGTGGTTTCGAAGTTCAAATATTATGAGTTTCGGTCGAACCTCCTGATATTCAAAGAAAATAATAAAGAATCTTATTGGATTACCTAATAGGGCAAAAAGAAATATTACTCTTCTTATTTTGTATACAGGAAATAATATTCTTTTTTTTCTTTTACAAAAATCTAAATTGCATACCGCAACACATAAGAATTGAAACCGGATACGATAATATGGTGCTTACTACCAGAAACTAAACGACGATATCAGGTTTCCAAATTTCATGTATATTATTACCTTAGTTTTGTTACAACAATATGATAAGAAGAGCTATTACAATATTTTCGACAGAATTTATTTAGACAAAAAAGAAATAAGAACAAGGATCAGTACTAATATGTCTTGAGGTTAAAGTTACTTGAAGAGTTAAACCTATGATCTCCCAAACACTTTGAGATAATTTACTAAGATAGTTACCCAACACCTACACACAAAGAATCTGTGCTCTCTCTCCCTCACATCATTCTTTTCCCCATCTTTACTCCACAAAGTACCTGCATTTATATATTTATTATCTGTTTCATTGCTTCTTCACGAATCATTCTTTACCCTTACTTGCATCGCAAGTAAAACTAAGAAATGAACATGACCCATCTCCTTCACGAACCACCAACTCTCTGATCACCTGCGTGGTCTCTTCGTTTTTTCCTCCATGCTCATACCCAAAACCGGCCTGAAGATTTTCATAACTAAACCGGTTTAGGTTTACTCGACTCTTAGGTTTAGGTTCCGTGGAACCGCCGCATTGCCTAGGCTGTGTTTGGTAGAAGACTTTAGAGAGGACTGGTTCACCCTCTTTTTCATCCTCGCTGTTCCCTAAGTGATACTGATGCATCACCCAGCTGGTCTTCTCGGGCTTCTTCTGGCGACCGTAGTTCGTGTAGAGCACTAGGATTTTCTTGAAACCGGCTACTCCTGCTTGGGACAAAACGGGTCGGGTCTTGCCCGTTTTGTGCCACCGTGTCTCGTGGCCTTCCTCATCTGTGCTCACTTTTCTACGTTTTCTTGTTCCGGTTGTGTAAGCCTTTGATGGCCGGTGGAAGAAGTGCCTTACTTGTCCGTCTTTGCTTACTCCTGTTGACATAATACCTCAAGCATATAATTTTATAACCAATCACTGACTTTAATCACTGTAATCTTATACAAAAGTTGTAGAGACTATGCTTTATGTCACAAATCACAAGAACTTTACTAGATTTGAATTTGATCATTGCTTTTTAGAAAAAATAATATAACCATAATCTAAGAAGATTTTTGGTTTTTTGTCAAAATATATATATATATATATATATATATATATATATATCCCTGCAGTTTCTACAATTTTTCTTTTTCAAAAATTAAAAACCTAATACAAATGGTTAAATCCAAAAGTATTTGTGTAAATCCATATGTAAGGAATTGTTTGGTTCAAAAAAAAAGAATGTTTTGTAAAAAGTAAATTTGGCTATTTACATTTTTCATGGTGCTAATTGCATTAATTTAGTTTTCATAAACAGTATTCTTTCTCCTAACTTTGTTTTTGTATTAAGTAATACAAAGAGAGGATTTTTACCAGGAAGTTTTTCAGGATGCGTATAACAAATTCCATTATCTCCTTCAAGCGTCGGTATAAATTCATCGATTAACGGATGAAGTTTTCTTTTATCGGATGATACTTTTGCCTCCAAATGCATAAGGATCTCTTTATCCGACGGGTCGAATTTGACTCCTGCCGGTAAACTTGGTAAATCTTTGATGCTGCCAACCTTATAGTATCAAATTTCATTTAATAACATTAACACTTATGTAAATGATGTATAATATATATATGATAATTAGAGCTTATAGGTTAAACACTTATTGAATATACAACCTGATCGCCTTGTTGATGAATCCTTTGTCCACACGAAGAACAAGTCATGACGATGGGAGCTTCAACGATAATCTTGGAATCTGGACCGCTCGTGACACATGATTGAGATTGGTTTTTGAGGTTAGTCGATGGATGATCAATGTTGGATGCTCTTTCAAGATTGAGATCGTAGTTATCATCTGAATCATCATCACACCAACTCATCTTTCTTCTATTACTGATATCTCTCTCTACAATAACCTACCAATATCTAAATCTAGTTACTGTCAGAACCAGCAGAACTATCAAAAGATGAACCAATAGAGCAAGAGAGAAAGAGAGCTAAAGATGATGAGGTGATATAGAAAGAGGGGCAAGTGATTGTTAAGTTTTAAGAACGAACAAAAACTTAATTCTATAAAATTAATTAAATAAAATTAAAATGGTTTTATAATAATATTTTGAGGGGTTGCTTGGACGTCAGGTTAATTATTGGTGTATGTATATACGTCTGTAACATATAATTACTGAATGCTATTTTCTAAATTTTTATTATGACTATTCTTGACCATTTTTACCTTTTCTAGTTTCTAGTTCCACAGCTGAAATTAGAAGTCACATTCATGTAAACATAATTAGAAATCGCACCCAAACTATAAGTAGGAAAAAACCCTTGTACAAGATAATATTAATTTCAATCCGGATATTGCAGTTTGTATATGAATAAAAGAGTATATCTTCACAAACAAGAAAGGTGACGAGATGGAGTGTCGTTATTGAAACTTGTTTCCCTTTTCTAATAATTTTGTATTCACAAAAATATGACACACCATAACATAATCTAATCCTTCAACATTTGAAAAAAAAAGGTTCAGCCGAGAATAAGGTCGTGTGTATTATGCAATGGCTAAATGTTGAACTGTGCCCTTAGACAATCAATATTGTTTAAGGAAATTGTTGGATCTTAGACTATCATACCTCTCTTTTTTAATATATTATATATGTGTAACTTTACTTGTATATATATATTATATATGAGTTGGACCTACTTGTAGCAAAAATAAGACCATATCTTCAAGCACAGAACAAACTCTCGTGTTTAGCAAGTAACCGATACCCAAAATTCTCATTTTTTTGCTCCTTGACAGCAGATTCCTCACCAAAACTTTATATATATATATATATATATATATATATATTCTTGTTGTATGAAACTTCTTACTTCAAATAAAATTGTTAGAAGATCTACAAATATTTATAAATCGATTAAAGATGTTTCACGGAGTCAAATGTAGGAAAAAAAAATCCTTTGATAATTCTAATTGTTTGTATAAATAGTCGGTCGTACGCATGACCGTCATTGGAGATGCGAAGCTTCGTCAGTACGAAACTAAACAGAAGAGAACATTAATAAGCTTACTGAGAAAGCTTTCAAAATTATTATAGTCTTGTAGACTTCTCAAGTAATGTCTTTTCGTTCAGCGTAAAAAGTTATAATTAAGTAAACATGTTTACATACATAATATCTAAGAAACCAAAATAGCACTACAAACTAAACAACCCATCTTACTATTAATACTGTATAATATAAAAGAAAATTATGCTTCTCAAATAATGTTTTTTTTCTCGACTTTTGTTATAGAAGAGATAGAGAGATTATGAATTTAATTTGGTATATATACTCAAATTTTTATTCCTAAATGTTATTTGGGTTATATAGATTAATGGGCCATGGGCTTTAATCTATAAAAAGTGTGTAAAATATAAACTCTTACATCCGAAGTTTCAACAGGATACGAGTAATATAAAAGGGGTTTGAACCATTTTATTTGCCGCTAATTAGCTTTAGATTAGAAGTCAGAAAACTTAACAAACATTAGCATAAGTTTTGAAAACTCACACTTTTTGATACTTTGTTCACATTTGAAAACGTTTGTGTTTTAAACTCACACTTTTTGGTACTTTGTTCACATTTGAAAATGTTGAGTGTTTATCATATAGGAACATACTTCTTATTAAAACCTAACATCCTAACTTTTAAAATGTTCTAAAAATTGTTAGACTGTAGTTACACGTCTTATGTAGAGTTATTGTTTAGACAGACACTTATGCCAAGTTTTTGAATGTATAAGCTAATTTTTTGATAAATCAATTAAAAAAATCATTTTGCTCATACTCGATATTCTGATTAGATGCCGTCTATACCGATTTTAAGAAGACTTGACTAACAGTATAGTATACAATCAAGAGATTTAATTCAAGAAGCAACTAGTGAAGAACTCATCTAAAAAAAAAAAGAACTCATCTAAAAACATATACCAGACCGTCCTTGGGTTTTCCTTTATTTTGTTGATGGACCTTTGCCGAGATATAGTAGTCCATGTATGAGCTAAGTTGCTTAGTTTTGGTTTTCAGAACTTGTTTGCTCAGTTCAGTTCATCTTATAAAAAAAATTACAAAATCCACAGAGATAAGATGGAAGAGTGATGATTGTAATTGTAGAAAAAAAAACAAAATTATATAGAATCTCTATTGCATTTTTTTGCAACATGTTGACAAATAACAAAAAGAAATGCAATAAGGGAGAGAAAGAAAACAAAAATGAGAAATGATTTAGAAAGGGAAGTGAAAGAGACAGAGGCAAGGCAAAGATGGAGGTGAGGTGTCAATGTCCCTATTGAATGATACTCTCTACCAATGTGGGCTTCAATGCTTAGTGGGCCCACTTCTAGTTTCCTCACCCAGCAACTGCTCAGTTTTAGAATATTTACTTACCTATTTATGTATCCTAAAATGGCCTGCGTAAGTTAATTCTCCACTTAGATAAAATAAGCAGATGTAATGGTGAGATGTCAATGTTCTTGTTTTGTTTTGTACTCAACATAGAAGTTAGCTACTATAACTAACCTTGTAAGGTTATTAAGAGCATAACTGCAGTTAGGAACTTTAATGTTCCCCAGCGACCACCTTTTGATTTAGCTGTCTTAACTACTCCCTCCGTTTCATATTGTAAATAGTTTTAGTTAAAAACACTAATATTAAGAAAGTTGTTGATTTTTTAAAAATAATATTAAATCAATAAATTCAACCAATTATAAAAAAACTAACATTATTTAATTGGTCACACACTATCCAATAAATATAAAAAGTACATTGAAATTTGAAAACTACTTATATTATGAAACAAACATTTTTTACTAAAACTACTTATAATATGAAACGGAGGGAGTACTTTTTAAGAGACTGAAAAAATAGTTTTGGAACTTCAACTCTTCAAGTCTGATCTCATGTTCCAAATCTTATTATATCTGATGCATATCAGCATATGTAGAGAAAGTAAGTAAAGGAAATAACACAACATGAAAATGTTAAATTGAAAATGTTTTGAGAATTTAAGAGTCATGTGAGTCTACAGTCACAGACTCACATGCAGAAGCCTCCAACAGTTCACTAGAAACAAGAGAGCCCAGGCTTTAAAGACTAAGATATGACCCTTCAAGAACCTAGAATCTGTCTCTCTAAATATGGAAACTACTTAAATGCATATTAACGCCAGATGATAGCAGCATTTTATAGGCAAGGCAAACACACTTCCTGATTTAGAAACATTTTGATATATAGTATATATTATAAAAATTCAACACTCTCTGATTCTCTCTTACACCAAAACCCTTAAGAAAAGGGGTGAGGAGAATCTTGATTCAATCCCTAATTCACACCTTCTAGCACCAAAAATTAAGAGCTTTTGTGTCTCAAGCTACACTTCCCTGGTCTGAGGCTTCTTCATTGTAGTAAGGTGTTAACTTCCCATCTTTATCTTCTCTTGTCTTGTTTCGGTTTTCATCGTCTACACCGCCAATTTCTTGCAACATCTTGACCACACGTCTCATCGAGGGTCGGTTTATAGGCAACGGACTCGTGCAGAGAAGCCCAATATTGAGGATCTTGCTTATCTCTTCTTTGAAACAAGAGTCTAGCTTCGGGTCTATCACATGCTCTACACCTTTCTGATCCAACGTCGAACATACCCATTTCACCAAATCTTTATCTCCTAGTTCTGGAGCAACCGGGCGTTTCCTAGTCACTATCTCAAGTATCACTACCCCGAAACTGTAGATGTCGCTCTTCTCGTTCACACGAAGCGTGTATGCATATTCTGCAAAGTAGTTTGAAACAAAGAGTTAGAGAAACAAACCATAATAACATAGGTTTTGAAGACATGATCATGTCTCAATAAATGCTCATCTACTACTAGTTATTACTAATTAACCATATTAAGACTAACCTGGTGCAATGTAACCGCATGAGCCAGCGATCACTGACATGGACTTAGGAGCTTTTCCGGCCAGGTCAACGACTTTAGCCACTCCAAAATCAGCAACTCTTGCACCATAATCTCCATCAATCAAAATGTTGTTGGACTTAACATCTCTATGCACAATCGGAGGAACACAATCATGATGAAGATAAGAAAGCCCCTCGGCCGCATCTAAGATAATCTTAAACCTAGTTTCCCATCCCAACGTTCCTCCTTTACTGCTATGAAGCAAATCTCCCAAGCTACCATTAGGCATGTACTCATAAGCCAAGAGCTTGCAATCTCTTGTGGTGCAACAACACCATAGCTTCACAATGTTCTTATGCCTAATCTTGCCTAACGTCTCTACTTCAGCCTCAAAGGCCTCATCTTTGGGACCAGATCTTTCGCCTTTCTCTAGATCACTGTCTCCTCCTGTCTCTTTAACAGATCCTGTCCATAAACGTTTGACCGCAACCGTTTCTCCATTGGTGAGTACAACTTTGTAAACTTTACCGGAAGCTCCAGCTCCAATCACATTGTCTTCATCTAAGCTTTCAAGAATCTCGTTCTCACTGAAACTTAGTTTGTGGAACGACATGACAGTCCACTTAGATCTCTCCATAGCTCTTGCTTTCTTGAAGGTCCTGTACTTGAAGTAAAACCAAACCATACCCGCAACAAACACTACACCAGCAAGCACAAAGATCGATCTCAGAAGCCATACATAGCCTTTGCTCTTACCTTCATCCTCAGATCCACACAACCCTTTTATATCCCCACACAATCCTGGATTCCCTAGGAAGCTGTTCTTGTACATCTCTTTAGCTAATGAAGGCGGTATGTCACCGGTTAACCGGTTATTCGAAAGATTCAGCTGGTTTAGCTTCAAACCCTGCAACGAAACCGGTATCTCGCCGGAGAAAAGGTTACCAGAGAGATCAAGATAGTTCAAGACCGACAAACTTCCTATCTCGTCAGGGATTGAACCGGAGAACTGGTTACCGGCTAAGTTCAACTCGTTCATCTTCTTCCATGCCTTGATTTTAGGAGATAACTCCCCGGTAAACCGGTTACCGTGAAGATCAAGAATACCTAACTCCCCAAGATTCATCAAGCTATCAGGCAACGACCCACTTAACTTGTTTCCACTTACCGACAACTGATTAAGGTTGTTCAAAGAACCAATCTCCTCCGGTAAACCTCCGGTGAACTCATTGTTAGTCAGAATCAACAGCGACAGGTTCGACGCGCCTCCTATAGTCTTCGCAATCTCGCTGGAGAACGAGTTGTTGATAAGCTCAAGTAAGTAAACATGAGGCAACCCCCAGAAACCGGAAGGAACTTGACCGGAAAACCGGTTATACGCCAACCGGACACGCGTCAAGCTCCTGCAATCTCCAAGACTCTCCGGTATAGCCCCGGAGAAAGAGTTGTGTATCATCAGCAACTCCTCCAGCTCCCCTTTTTTACACAGATCCGGCGGCAACTCGCCGGAGAATTCGTTTTCCGAAAAGTCTACCCATTTAAGCGGCGAGTTACGGCCGAGGTCTCTCGGTAACTCGCCGGAGAGACGGTTCCCGAAGATCCTGAGCTCGTACAAGTTCGGAGACGAAGCTATACTCGCCGGAAGCTCGCCTTCGAGATTGTTCTCGTACAGATTCAAACTCTCCAACGGGACACTGCAAAGCTCGTCCGGTATAGACCCGGTTAACTGATTCATCGACGCGTCGAGAAGTCTTAAAGACTTCAAGTTACCCAGCTCAACCGGGATTGAACCGGTCAAGGAGTTGTTGTAAAGCTCAATCTGAACAACGCTCGTTAACCCGCCTAGGGACCGAGGGATGGGACCCACGAGGTCGTTGAGCGCGAGGTCGAGATCAACGAGTCGGGTGAGTCGACTCAGCGAGTCAGGAATCTCTCCGATTAAGTTGCATTCGGTCAGCCACATGACTTCGAGATTCGTCAAGTTCCCGAGCTCCGGCGGGATCCGACCCGGAGCAAACGGGTTGTAGGATAAGTTCAGCATCTTAAGGGAGGTGATGTTGCCGAGAAACGGCGGGATGGCTCCGTCTAAGAGGTTGAAGACGAGAGAGAGAACCTCGAGCTTCTCAAACCGGGCAAAACTCGCCGGAATGTCGCCGGAGAAGTTGTTTCCGGTTAGATCGAGGGAAGTCAAGAGGGGGAGATCCGCGAGCGTGTGGGGGAGCTCGCCGGTGAGGAGGTTCTGGGAGAGATCGAGAGTTTGCAGAGTCTTGCAAGCTCCGATGTCGAGAGGGAGCGTGGAGTTGATGGAGTTGTTGTAGAGTGAGAGAGATGACAAGTTGGGGAGACGGCAGATGTGGGAAGGGAATGGTCCGAAGAGGTTGGCGTCGGATAGGTCGACGGAGGTGACGGAGGAGAAGGGTCCGCCGCAGGAGACGCCGGACCAGTGACATGGTGAGTTGTCTTGGGGGTTCCAGTTTGAGAGAGAGGAGGTTGGGTCGTCTAGAGAGAGCTTGACCTGGTGGAGAATAGAGCCTTCTTGGTTAAGGGAGAAGACGGCGGGGAGGAGGAGGAAGAGATAGAGAAGATACATCTTCTTTGGTCTGAGCCACGGCGATGAGAGAGGTGAAGAGTGTGTTGGAGGAAGAGAGAAACTGTGAATAATAAGAAGAGAGTCTCTAAAAAGCTTTGACCGGGAGACCGGTTTAGTTATCGTGTCACTGACTGTGAATGCCAACATCATTGGTTCTAGTATCATTGAGTTTTTTTATTTATATCTATGTCTAGTTTTCAACATATATGATAATTATTGTCTTGTTTATCTGTTTTAAGATTTTCTTACTCATAATTAAAGAGAATGTTACAAAATAATGATCTACTACTCTATGGGAACATTTCATTATTTTGTACGGTACTTTGTTATTTTCCAGTTTAATATTTATAGTTTTTTGTCAACTTTTAATAATTATAATTAGTTGCAAGAAACGGACAATTGATTTTGTTTTGTGTCCTCAAAATTAGATATTAACTTAAGATACATAATACCCAAGGTTGGGTAATGTTGTTGGTTGGTTCTTCTTTGAGAGAAAAGAAAAGAGTCCATCTCAGAAGTGAAAGTTTTTTGATGCAAATCAGTATTTGCTTGTTTCAAATACCTCAGAGAGTGATAAAATTGCTATTGAACTAAGAGTTTCTATAGTCATGCAATACCTATATTACTAATTATACTTGTGTACAAAAGAAAAAATGGTTTGAAAACATAGATATGCTGATGAATCTCGTTGGTAAACAATTTGTGTGTGCACTTTTGTTCTTGGTTTACTATTTTGTTTTTACCCATCAGGTTTAACTGTTTAGTTTACAATTGTTTTTCACCAGGTTTAACTATTTAATTTACATTAAGCTTACATTTGTTGTATGGCTTGACACCTCGATTTATCTTCTAGCAACGAGTATATTTATTGAAGGAATTATACAAGTTAATGCAATAAGAGTTAATGTTTTTTTTTTGTCTTTTTATGCTTAAAAGTTTAGATTTTATTGTGGAAAACAAAGAGATAGATATGAGATTTCACAATTTTAACTACAATTTAAATTTACTACCTAACACTATAGTATTTTATATTTTAGGTACGTCACGTTACATATAATGACAACAAGATATGCAATGTCCCATGACTGTGAATCAATAATGATAAATTCAGTTATTTAATTAATAATGGATACATACTATTATTGAAATATGTATACGTGTATATACGTTCCAAAAGAAGTATACGTGTATATACGTTCCAAAAAAAGTATACGTGTATATGACCGTATTAACGTAAACTATTTTGGAGCACTGTATGTTTATTTCTAATAAAACATACTGACCAGACGTAGTTCTTATTTTAATCTGTCGGCATATTGTTTTTTCTGACGTCTAACATTGCAAAATTAATTTTAAAATTAGTGTTTGGAATGATATATGTTTGTAGATCATAACACAAAAGAGAATCAAAATGTCTGGTTTGTTTTCTGCGTGTAAATCATAATTTGTGAAAATAATAAGCAAATCTTGATTAATCATAATTCATTCAAGACGAAAAAGAACAGAAACTAACCAGCAGGGTTAGCCTAGTGATTTTGAGGGAGCTTCGGCTCCAATACGGACATAGGTTTGATTTTTACTGGCCACCAGAGAATTTACATACAAATTTATTCTGACGTCCGAGACCGAAGACCATTGCCTGGATGTTGTGTCCGCTTTACTGGCTCAATCTCTAGTCTGGACCATCACGATGGGGTCATGACACTCGGTTATCAAAAAAAAAATGAACAGAAACTGAACATCATCAGTGTAATACTTTTAGTGTGGTTAGGGTTGGGCACATATACTCCATACCCAGCTTATATCCATTACTCGTCTGGTATTTACCCCGTAAATCAAGTATTTGTAGTGATTAAACCAAATAACAAGTATCTCAAATTAAAAATTTCCACGTACAAGCTAAGTATCAAATCTTTAAAAAATTTAACTACTTAGTTTGTTTGTACTTGTTACTTGGCATAATTTTTTATAATTTCAAAAACTTAATCCATTTACATTTTTAAATTAGATGAATCATGTTTTTTTTACTTGGCTTAATTGTCTTATTTTACTTTAACAAATCCAGTTTTCGGCATTGTTAAGTTAAATAATAACCAATAAATTTTATTACTCCCTCCGATTCTTAATAAGTGTCATTTTGACATTTTTCACACAAATTAAAAAAAAGTAATTGGAATATGTGTAAATTATTATTAATTACACATATTTGACCAATAATATTTGAGATAAATATAATTATTTATAAGATTAATGCAGATTGCAATAATTTTAAGTTGAAAATAAGTATAATTTACATTGTGATTCTAAAATGACATTTTTATGTAACAAAAAAAGGTTAAAATGACACTTATTATAAGCAGGACGAGTATTTGTAAATGTAAATTAGTCAAGTATTTTTATATCTTTCAATATTTGTCTCATTATTTGTTTACCTAATATTTGCTACTTATTTCTAAAAAACATTATGAGATATTTAACATATGTTGTCTTTTATTTATATTGAAACTAAAATCAAATAAAAATATTAGATTCGATTAAAAATTTAAACAAAAAAAAGATAACAAAATTCGTTTTATGAGATTATACTTTATTTACTTATTGTAATTTTCAAGTAATAAGTATTTTAGACTCAAATAAGTAATTTTATCAAGTAACAAATCGGATTAAGTAACTTTCAAATACTGATTTCTTTTCTCGAATACTTGATAGAGCAAATACTTATTTTAGATAAACTCAGTTCCAAGTTTAAGATACGATTACTTAAACGAACTAAATCAAGTATCAAACTTTTGAAAATTAGCAAGTAATTGGTTTCCGCTCAATCCTAATTAAAATAATAGACAAACAGCAGAGCACCATTATCATAGAATCGTACTTTTATTAGCATTTATTTCTTAAAATCTGTTACCATTGGACATTAGTTACCACATTTTTTTTTGGAACAAATAACATTAGTTACCACATCCATTTTTGTTATTCTTTCTTGCTTTTATTTAGTTATTTGGCAACGACCTTCTTGCTGTTTATTGCATGCATAAAAATGTTTTCCAGCTTTGTCAGTAAAGGCATGATTAATGCAGATTTTTTAGGTTGAGATTTTTAACAAAAATTAAGAAACAAAAACTTGCATTAATCATACTCTAACTAAAGAAAACAAAATTAAGAACAAAGCAATATAAAGACAAAGATAGTGGTGCAAACTGCACCTAAAAGATATAAAGGTGTTACGAATAGTATTTCTTCTTTAACCATTGGGTCGAAGACTTCAACGAAAAGCTTAACAAATACTAACAAACAGAAGATCAACAACGTTAGGGCACCCGCGACAGGGGGTCATTAGCGCGGAATCTTTAAGAAAAAATAATTAAATAATTAGTGAACTCCATGAATAGTTAAGGATTCGATCCTTAAAATTTCTCCCTAAGGACCGATCCTTAGAAGTCTTTACACTGTTTGCGGGTCCCCGCGACACGTGACGATCAACGATTAGTTGATATTTTTTTTTATTTTTTTTTAATTTTGAAAATGATAAAAAAATGAATAGTAAAGGATCCCGATGGGTTTCACCGTTGCGGATGCTCTTAGTTTCAAAAAAAAAATCTCATCAACATTTTTGAACCAAAAAAAAAGAAAGAAAGATCGTCAACATTTTCTACAAAACTGTTGATTACTTCAAAAACCAAATAATTTCACTTCCATCACGTTTACATTTTTGGGTAAAAATGGAGAAATAATAGTTGACAAAAAAATGGAGAAATAATAGTTGACAAAAAAATGGAGAAATAATAAAAAAAAAAAATAGAGAAAAGCAGAAGAAGAGTATTCCCGAGACAAAGCCAAAGTTAGAAACATCGCGTCGGTGTCTTATCATTCATAGGGACGGATGAACCCAAATAAACGAACTGCAAAATCTCTATGTCTGTGTTTTATTACCAAACCAAAACACAAGTTTCAATTAAATACGTAGCTGTTTTCCTCTTTGGTCATAATAATTTATTGTCTTATCCTTGTTCTAATACATACGCATTGTAGTGTATAATCAGTGCATTGTTGCATTGACTAACTAGGTATGTTATCCACAAAGCATCTAGCCATAACATTTTCGTCTCTTCTTCACAATAGATATCAGTCTCTGAGATAAGATGGTTGCCTTCTTATGCGTTTTCTTCTGATATAAATTTGTCAGTTCAACTTATACTTCTTGAGTGATTTCACATGAGCATTTTTATCTCCATTGTATTCGTTATCTATTTATTCATCATCATTCAATATGAAGATGGTACTTAGAGGTTTAATTTGTTTTTATTCTTGTTGGTCACACTAGAGCTTTAATGTTCCATATGTTATTAGGTGGAGCTTTGGTTCTCTACGTGTGTTGTCTACGTGATGTAATTTCAATATTTCTACTATGTGATGTAACTTCACTTCACCACTTATTCTAAAAAATCAACTTTTTCCACACCAAGTACCTGTTGAGACAAACGCTGATCGATGTATTAACTCGGATTGGTGTAATTGGAGATTAGTTAGACTACACCGGTTTGTCCGGTTTAGAAGGCGAGAGATCAAATATTTGATTAACACGAGACTGAGATTCAGCGATCAAAACCATTGAAGAAAATGATACTAAAGATATGGAAAGAAGATATTGCAATATTTCAAGATTGAGAGATATGTATATAGGCGGAGTCGATTGGAAAAAGTGCAGTTTTTTGTGGTGTCAAAAGAGGGGGATTCTAGGGTTTTTGCTTGAAAAGGGATCATCGAGAGAATTGCCAAGTCAGGCATTTGTAGTTCTTGCGATTATTGGGTGGATTAAGGATTGGTCAGTCGTGATACACGTGTGTGTGTAGTCACATAAATCTGATTAAAGCAATAGAGTTTGTTTAAACGATTTTTAATAGAAAGTATTTTGAGGAATCAACTATGTGCTCAAGTCTAACGTTACTTGACTGTTCCAGGTTTTAAATTTGGTATCAGAGCGAGTCAACCTCTTCGATATCAAGCATCATACACACGTTGAGGTCTTGGGAAGTGAGATGGAACATGCAAAAGAATTGATCGATGTTCAAAAACCTATTATGCTAGATGGGAACAAATTTGGTCACTAGTAGTTCATATGAGACATGTGATAAGAGGCATTGATGAAGAAGCCTGGAACTCGGTCGTGAATGGGTGGACCGAACCAATTGTGATCAACGAGCATAAGAAGGAAGTTTCAAAGCCTCTGGAGCAGTGGACTCAAGAAGATAAAAACGCATCCAAATTCAATTGAAAGACCATTTATACAATCTTTTCAGCAGTTGATATTGATCAGTTCAAGATCATTCAAGCGTGTGAATCAGCCAAGGAAGCATGAGATACACTGGTGAATTACTTTGAGGAAGATACTAGTGTGAAACGTACACGACTTGATCATCTAGAAACGAAATGGGAGAATGTGAAAATGGGAGAAGAAGAAGCTCTAGGAGGCTTCACAACCAAGTTGAATACCATAACCAACGAAGCTGTTGTACTCGGACAAAAATTTGATGATCAAAGTTGGTCAAAAACACGTTAGATGCCTACCAAAACGTTTTAAGGCATACAAGTCTATCATTACATCCACCATGAATTCAGATGATACTAAGTTTGATAAACTGGTTGGATTACTCATGGCGGCTGAGATAGAATGAACTGAGGATCAACCACCTCTAGCAACAAGCATTGCGTTCACAGCAAACTCAAAAGACGATCGAGTAAAAAAGCTGGAAGTTGACGTTAGCTTGATGGCCAAAAGATTTAACAATATGGTGAAGAGATTTGACAAAGGAGTATCGTGAATTTTGGGACGATACAACAAAGGTTCAAACCAACGAAGCTCGAGGTCATATGAAGAAAGGCAAGACTGGAAGAAGGAACAACAATTTCATGAATGTGAAGGATTTGGACACTATCAACTGGATTCTTTGTTGTAAATCTCAAGACTGAGTGTCCTAATCTGCAAAATATTGGTGAAAATTTAATGATATGTCTCAGTGACAGTGAATCAGAAGATTAGGAAGGTAGCAAAGAACTTTTACTTAATTTTGTAGCATTGGTTGGAACTGAGAAAATCAATTCAGATGCAGTCTTCAGAGGATGCAGATGGAGAATGAGTAGATATTGAGTAGGAATATCGAACGCTATATAATCAATGGGCGAAGCTTAGTCATGAGAACATCAAGTTGATTAAGGATACTGCCATGCTGAGTGCTCAAGTCAACATTCTCACTAATGACTCGAGCGGCTCAGAAGATAAAGAGAACAAGAATCTTGATTCCGAAAATATAATCCGGAATATGAAAGAAGTCGAGCATGAACTTGTTGAGGAAAAGTAGAAGAATCTTGCCTTAGAGGAGCAAGTTGTGAAGATGTGGCAAGCCTTCACTGAAGAACAAGCTAAGGCGCGTGGATTAAAACAAGATCTAAGTGAAAAATCATAAGAAAATAAGAATGTTGAGTAAAGCCATGAAGGATGTTGATTAATTGTTGTCCATTGGACAACCTCCCAAGGTTAACTAGGGGATGGCCTTCAGTGAAACTGAATCAACTAGCATGGTATTTGTGCAAGGAAAGAAGCCGCTGCAAGAGAAAACAACTGAAGTTGTAACGGTTGAGAGCTTTAGACTCAATAAGGTAACCGAAAAGTTAGTCACAACTGGAGAAGACCATCGCACAATCCCTCACAAAGGGAGGCCAACAAAAAATAAAGTGAGCTAAATCATAAGGAACTAATGTTATCTGCAACTGCTAAGTTTAGAGGATGCTTCGCATGTGGACGTCATGGAAATAAAAAGGCATTTTCTATAGGTTTCTTCAAAATATCAAACATGCTTGGAGAGCAGGACTCTGCATTATCGACAAAAGGTGGTTTCGAAAGGTCTGGATCGCTAAAAACAAAATCTACCAAAATAAGGAACAAGAACCACGAGAAGAAGAAGTTATGTGTAATCACGTCAGGATGGAGAGAGTAGATGAATCTGAAGAAGAAGTTTTGGAAATTGCATACACTATCACGGAACTGGATGTGCAAGACATATGGTATTTCGACAGTGGCTGCTCACGACATATGACTGGAAAAAATGAGATACTGAGTGTAGTGATACAAATAGCCTAGTAGAAAGTCATTTTTGATGAGCTCAATAACAAACCATAATCAACCATCACTGATTGACGTTTACCTAGTAGAAGGACTGAAATCTAATCTCATCAGTGTTAGTCAGCTGTGCGACAAAAGCCTAACAATTATGTTCCACAAAACTGACTGCAGAGTAGTGAATGCACATGGAAGAACTGTGTTGTCAAGAATCCGAACTGGTATCAATGAGTACATGTGGAGAAGTTTTGTTCATGATGAGTAACTGAGGGATTTGAGAGAAAGACCTAACTCATGGCAGAACGCACTGAACCAAGAACTTAAGAGCATGATGGATGCAAGTACATGGGAATGAGTTCTAGAAATTGAATGTCTGCAAAGTCGTGAAGGGTATCACGAAGGGGTGGTGTATACTGAGAACTCTGAATGGATACACGGGCTGAAAATATAATTAAAGTTAGGCATCACGAGAGAAGTTGATTACTACTTTGGGTGTCAGAACATGAGCATAGAGCATGATATCTACAGCCGTCATCTTGTCAGGAGATTGGGTATTAATCTGAGAAACTAGTCAGCTGGGAGAACATGACAAACTTGATGGTACATTGCAACAAAGAGTTCATGCTGAGTTTGGTGTACATCACTACAAATCAACCCGAGCTGTGTCAAAACTTTGGGCTGTGTGAAACCAAACCGAATGACTCAAGAAAGCATCTTCTCACTGAAGCAAAGCGTGTGGTTAACTATGTGTTAGAACGAGTATACTATGAACTTGAAGAAGTGATTAACATGAAGATTTGTGTTCTAGGTCTGCGTGATGGAAGCTGGCCAATGATCCATGAACTATGTGAAGGAAGAGATGAAAAAGTGTGTTGGGAAGGTATCGGTGAGTACTTCAGATTGGGAAAACGACTGGTTCAAATTTGTTGGATGATCCATCTCATCAACAACTACGGTAACATTGTCAAATTTGAACCTCTTGCATTTAGAATTTTAAGTTCAATTCACTTTGCTAGTCATTGGAAAACCTGTGTGACTTTAAGACACATAAGTGTGAATGAACTGTGGGTATTCTCTCACCTTCATTTGAGCCCAAAAATCATTGAAAATAACACACTAAAACACAAAGTAGCTGACCTCTTGAGAAGATCTGCAGATCTCAACAGTCTTTTGAATGTTCGAAAGGCTCTTGAGATACACAATCTCTAGTACTCAGACCCACCTTAAGATGATCACCCGGGTGTAAATAAGCCCCACTATATGGAACTGAATAGAGTGACCAGAGGAAATTGTCAACATATTGCCAGTCTTTGAGTTAGTCGCTACCAACTTAGCATGATCCACAATCACATCAAAACTGGATGTTACCACAATTTGAGCTTGATCGTGATCAATGTAGAGACTACAAACGAGTTCACTGTTTGGATAACATCACTAACAATCAAGTTACATGTCCTATCACCGGACTGTGAAGGTAAAGTGATTATAAATTTATCAAGAATTCACAATTGCTCTAGAACCTTGAAAGATTAAATCAAAAAGTTGAAGAGAAATCCAACTTGTAGGAGTATGATGCCAAAGTCAAAATAAAAGTTAAACAACTTGTATCTACACTTCAAGTGTGTGTATGATGTGAATGCATCTCAGTTGAGAAACACAACATCAAATTTAGGGTAATACTCTGCAAAATAGCTCTAGAGCAACTGGATGTCTTTCGATGACTAGATTGATCGCAATCAGAATGAACTCTACAAACTTAAAAGGTTCAGTTTTAAACTAAGCTTGTAGAAAAAAGGCATTACTCTGGATGGATATGAGTGCACCTCGACTGTGGAACGCAGTGTCTGTGTGACTAAGTTTAGATTATTGGAACTAGTGGTGGCGATATATCATTTGATGGGGTGATATAATTCTAGTAAACTGGGAAAGGACGAAGTCGGTCTTAGATGCCTTAAGGGTCAGTTAAATATGTGTCGTATGTGCTAGGCTCTTTATTTAACTAGTTTTAAGCAATAAGAGTGAACTAAAAGTGAGATAGCTTATCTCTTTTGTGTCTCATAATCATGAAGCTAGTAATGATTAATGAAAGGGGGACCCGTCTGACTAATTGAATCTTTTAAGTTGCGTGCTATCAGGAATTGTCTTTAGGTCATCAAGTATCCAATGAAACCGCCTTTCATCAGATCTTGCTCGTTGAAAGTATCAGAAGCTGGCTTTCAGAGGATTTTGTGTCCAAAGAAACATGGATGACCTAATTGTATTGCATGTTGAGTCACTTCTTTAGGGAGAGATATAGTGTTTTACCTATTTTATCTTCATGGAGAGATAGAGTGTCCTCGGTCTGTTTTATCTTTCGCAATGTGTGTCTGAAAATTAGATTTGACTGTCGGTTGGACACGCTTGGTAGTATTTGATTTGTTAACTTGTGCAGATCAGATCGAAAATGGGGAACGAATGAAGCAGAGAATAAGATGACTCGAGCAAGCAAAAAGGGAGAGATTGTTGAGATAAGCGATGATCGATGCATCAACTCGGTTTGGTGTAATTGGAGAGAAGATAGACCACACCGGTTTGCCTAGTTTAGAAGGCGAGAGATCACTGACTTGATTAACATGAGATTGAGATTCGCGATCAAAACCGTTGAAGGAAATAATACTGAACATATGGAAAGAAGATATTGTGTTTCTCAAGATTGAGAGATATATATAGATGGAATCGATTGAAAAAGTGCAGTCTTTTGTGGTGTCAAGAGAGGGGGATTCTAGGGTTTCCGGTTGAAAAGTGATCATCGAGAAAATTGCCAAGTCAGGCATTTGTAGTTCTCACGATGATTGGTCAGTCGTGATACACGTGTGTAGTCACAAAATCTAACTAAACAAAGTTATAAAATTTATTTAAACAATTCTTAATAGAAATTGTTTTGAGAAATCAATTGTGTGCTTAATTTCAACGTTATTTGACTGTTCCAGATTTACAGTATCTACTGTATAGTTTTTATATATGTGCTGGCTATACGGTATGTTGTTGACATTCTACTCTAGAAGATCAATTAACATTGATTATAAACTAAATGATAACTTTGTTTTATATTTTGGCATGTTATGAGAGGGTAGTTTGATGTGCTCGCAAATTTTGTATGAGTATAATTTGGCATTGCATCGTTTGTATGGCTCATGTGGGAAAGCATTATAACATTTGTAACCGTAAAGGTAACTGTTATTATGAGTAGTTGGACAGCCTTCATTATATGTTATGGCTTAGTCGATCTCACGCTTCTTGTATCTGCTCTGACCTGGGTTTTTTTCTTTTTGCTACACATTTATACAAATACAAAACTAAGGCACATTAATATAGCCATGATTATCTTTCTTTTTTTCGCATCATAAAGTACAAATATTAATACTCCAAACGAAAACTTTCCTCTATATATGTTTGTTTATTCTCAAAGGTGTTTTTGCCTTTCTTTTTCTTTGCATCTTTTGCTTTTGGTGAAATGTTCAAATAAGCTTTTGTGGTTGTACCCAAACTTTTCCGAAGTATCCACTTGCCATAAGATCTGCGGGACCTCATATATATTACGAAGTGTCACTTTTGCAAACTTTGAGGGAATCTAAATCATACACCTCCTAATCATGTATATGTTGAAGACTTGCACCTACTCTCGTTGGATCACCTCGTCGATTGCTGGTACAAATATCTCATGCACATTACCACATTATTACAAGGACTTCTGAGAATTTTTTTTGTATAAGCATAGTCTATTGCATATATTATCTTAGTCTAGATTAACTCAAACGCGTTACTAAACAACTTCAAGGTTTCTAGAAAAAACAACTTCAAGGATAATTTTTCTGCCTCCTCAATCACAAAGTGTTCATGTGTAAATTCAAAGATATATGTATCAAAGAAAACAAGAGAGGAATCGTCAATATTAATAACAGAGATAATAACCGAAATAGACCTAATTTTTTTGTTTTCAAAATAACATCTAAAAAAAATATTGATTAAAATATATTTTATTAAAGAGTGTAAATATACATTTATACTCTTTAGATTAATTAATTTATACTTAGGTTTAGAGTTATTGAGTGAAGTTTTGTTGGTGATGTTTAAAATTAAAAAAAAAAATAAAAAATTTTAAAATAAAAAATACTATTTTTTTCATTTTTTCTTAAAATCTATTTTTGTGACAAAAGTTTCAAAAAGTATATTTTAGAGATTTTGACCATATTAATATACCTATTATATATCATACTAAATTCTAAATTATATTGGTAGAATTTCCGCAAGATATTGAGGTAGAGTTGATGGTTTCTTAGTCATCTATATTAGTTTTTAATCTTAGACGATTGGGTCCTTATAATTAATTGTATGAACAATAGTAGTTGTGGGTTCTACGTGGTTAAATTAGTTATTTTGATAAGTTTAAATATGAAAATAAAGAGCTAAAAATAAGAAAAGCTTCTAGAAAAGGGGAGAAAAGTCAGCAGTCCAATTTATTTGGCCCAAGTTTAGGTGATCTTCTCTTACCTTGCAATCATAATGATTCCATTAAGCTTAATCATTCACTTTAATTCATCTTTAAGAATAATAAGAGTATTACTTCACATCCCACCTTCTCCCACTTTCCTATTCTCCTTTTGATTGGCGGGGTGGTAAAATAATAACAGAGATTCTTCTAACAACTATTTTCTATTTATTCAGTTTCCATTTGAACTTCTATTTATTCAGTGTTTCCATTTCAACTTTTGCATCTTCTTTTGATGCATGTCATATGCTTACATTTATATAATATATGTAAATACATTTGTATATTATTAACAGTATGTGTCTTGTGCAAATAGCAAATGTGTAAGAGATTGGGACGATTTGGAATAGATTCACACAGATGTTCCGTCTTTCAAAGTTGTATGCATGTGTAGATATGGACAAAAGGTATCAGATAAAACAGTTGATTGGTGATTGAAGTTTAAGTGGTACGGTAAGGAGTTTGTTGGCTTGTAACTTTAGTCGAACTTGCCGTGCCATAAGAGATTGGAAAATCTAGTGTACTTGTGATATTTTCGATAATATATTCTAATATATATATATATATATATGTTATATATATTACAATAATAATTTAAACCATTCAATAATAAGGATAAACAGAAAAGATTTTTGTTATCCCAAATTCAAAGAGATATTTCTCATCCATTTTGTGAATTTTATATTATCAAATATGTACCGGTTGCTTAGACCATGATTAATCCATGATTTTTAGGCTGGAGCTCTTAGCGGAATATAAAAAACTGTTTCTTATATTCCGCTAAGAACAACAGTCTAAGAATCCTGGTTAATCATGCTCTTATGTTATTATATGTTTTAGATGATCTCTTATCATGGTAATAAAGTGGTCTAGATTGGAGGCTTGGACCATCTAGGAAAAGTGGTAACCTTTACTTTAGGATAACTAATATTTAAAATTTTAAACACAAACTAATATAAATTGTAACCTTCGTTAAAGAGATTCAAGAGAAAGGTTCTTAAGACAACGAAGCAGAACATATACATGGAATTGCGAATAGTTATGACTCATGATAATGATTTGAGGGAAAGAAACACCGTTTTTTTTTTCCAAGCCCTCTCTACAAAATGTCTCTTTGGCATATATGTACCTTTTGACATTGAAAGGTGAGATTATACCTGAATTCTAGGACGTTTGGTTCTCATCTGGAAGAGCGAGATATGAATTAACTTATATCTTCTCCAAACATATAAAGAAGAGACTAAAGAGAGACCAAACGTCTGATCCAGTTGCGCCACCAAGATTTTAAGACATTAGCAAGAACTTGTTGATAAGAAAAAAGTGCTAACCCAATGGAGTCTTCGGATTTAAGTAAAGCTGCCTTAAGCTCAGCTACTCGTTTCTTCTTAAGCTCTGCAAACCAACCTCTACAAGAACACAAACGTATGTAAAATCGCTGACAAAAGAGTCTAGTATCATGCAGGCAAAACAAAACAAATATTTACTTGCATCCCAAATAATGTTCTCGCAAGTCCTTGTACTTGGCTTTACATATCTGCAATAAGAATAGGCAGGATAGAGCAAAGATCAGAAGAGTGACAATGTGTGAGTTAAGCTTTACTCAATCTACGATAACTGAGGTGTCTATATTTTAATATGACCTAGTGGATATAACTTTTGGATTATGATACATTGGAGGTGTCTGTTCTCTCGATCTAAAGAATGTACGTGCTTACGGAAACAGAACATAATAGTCATTATTCATTAAAAAGTGTCTTCTTCACTTTTCTAAGAAGAACAAGGCATGAATAATTCTTTTGACAGGGACAATAAATCTTTCTCGAGACACAAGTGAGAATCTATGTTTCTAAAGAGAACTTGTGATCAGTGTCTACAGACGTTGAACATCATTTCTTGTTCGTTGAGAATTTTTTAAATCCAAGACGAGAGACTAAAGAGAGATCCTTAAGCCTTGGAGATTTGAACACAACAATCATCAACTTACACTCAACTAATCAATGAAGTTATTATTGTTATCATAACAGAGGCATTTGATAAGTACATGCCTTCGGTTGGCTTCGCTTGAGTAAACCAAACAAAACAGAAATGCCCTAATTAATGCTCCTTTCCCTTAGGTGAAAGTCAAACCCTATTCTGATATTACACTGTTTTTCTCCCTATATATAAATTATGCTTTTAAACAATGTAATTTTCTTCCCTCTGAATCTCATTTCATGAACCACTGTTGCTGTAATAATCTGATTCTCTGTAATTAGTAGGTTCATCATCATCTTCACAGCTCTCACTCTTTTCTGCGTCCTCTTCTCTTTCATCCCTTGCAACCCCGACAACTTCTTCTTCTTCTTCATCCTCCCTTGCTTCATACTGGTTACTATTCCAGTATAGTCCCCGCTTGTTTCACTGCCTGTAATCCACAAACTGACCATCACCATCATCCTGTGGTTCAACTAAATTTTTATGATATACTAATTATTATCATAATTTTCAATGTTAGTCATTTAGTACTCTATCAATCATTTTATTAAATATGTTAGTGAGTGCATATTTTAACATACTGCTAATGCTTTATAACTAATTCTACCGGTCCGAGGCCTAAGATCACCCACAATGAGGGTGTTAGAAAACACCTTTCAACAGTTGAAATCTTTGCAGTAAGGATGTTGATAAATTGAGCTTATCTATGTGGTATAAACACCGTTGCAAAGTTTCAACGGTTGAAACTATTTTTTTGTGACCCCGCACCACCACATGTCGCTTGCTGATTGGACATAAAAGATAGGCGTGTGTGCAGACGCACTGGGCTTTCACGATTTTTTTTAGATAAGATTTAAATGTTGTGTTCTGATTGGTTGTGCATATTTCTTTTGTTTTTTATCCCCACCCAGTAATTTAAACGTATTTACTATATAATAAAACTTTTTAGAAAAATATAAAAATTATATCAAAATTCAAAATTTTTGTCTATAAATAGAGAGTACTCTCACTTCATTTGGATAGAGAGAGAAAATAACACTTTTCAATATAAGCAACTATTTTAGTGTTTTAATCTTTTTTTTTGTTAAATGGATCCCAATAATAATCCTTTTAACAAAATATAAATTTAGAGTTGTGAGATAAGGTGTTGAATTTTTAAAACAAACCATTGTAGAAGTTTAAAATGAAGTGAGTGTTGAATAAACTAGGTGAAAGAGAAAAAAGATGATGTAGAATGTTAAAAGGAAAAAATGAGGGTTTGAAACCATTGTAGTAGGTGGTCTAAGTACACCAATTTAAAATTTTATACCTAAAATCAAAAATCCAACTAAACAAAAACATATTATTATATATAATAACATTTTATTATTTTATATACATATAAACTACATTATTCAAAAAAATTTAAATATATGATATTGAAATATTAATTAGTTACTAGGATTTACTTTTTTGTAAAACTATTTATATGCATGAGGTTTCAAAATAAATCTGAAATGTATATTTATATAACTCTGAATTGATCAACATTAATATATTTTTTCCTCATTGTCTCGACAAACAGCATATACTAAATTATCTATATTTTAAAAAAAAATTTACAAAGATAAGATAACTATATATGCAACCAACAAATTTAAATAAAGTTTAGTTCTATTTGGAACTTAAACATTATAGTACAATTCAAACGATAGATGCAACCTAATTATGGTTCAATAAACTTAAATATTCTAATATCATAATAATATTTAAAACAATCTATGCATACATAAATAATAAATGATTTGAAACTTATAAAAAATAAAGTTAAATTTTTCTTTTTACTCTGTTAATATTTATATTCTTGCATGGGAAAATTACCTAGTATATATTAAATACAAAACACTCTCTTTGTTTCATAAAAGAATGTTATTCTAGTTTTTTATTTTGTTTCAAAAAGTGTCATTTTATAATATTAATACAAATCTCATATTAAGTCTTTATTACCATTTTAAATAACCAATAAATATTTAATTAAATTATTTTATTTAAATAACTGTATTATAAATAATATTATATTAGTATATTTTATTGTTTTTAGTCCACCTAAAATGTGTGTAAGTGATATCTTTTAGAAAGAGAGAGAGTTATATTTATGTTTCAATAAAAGAGATTTAATTTATTATTGTGTAAGTAATTAATTAAGGCTACTACAAGAGACGCTGCAAGGCTTTTCGAGTCTCTGGTCCGGTGTTTCTTTACGACATTGACATAAACAAATTCATGGAAACTTTGTAAACTAAATTGCTAATTTTGCATCCATATGAACGACAAACGGTGTTTGCTTCATAGCACTGCATGCGAGGTTACTCGTTCTAATGTTCAACGTCTTTGGTATATGAATGAAATCAGAATGGTTAAAACTGTTTACGAGGACATTGTTTTTTCTTCAAATAACTTACAAAGGCTGGCAATTCTCATGGTTCTGAAACTATCTTCAGCAATTGAGAATAATTCGTTGCAAAAATGACATAATATTATTGCAAAATTTTCATTTACTTCATTACCGAAATAAGAGCTTCTATTCCTTGTTGGACCAATTAAAATCCATTAGGCTTTAATTAAATAGTAAAACAAATGACATGGGCCTCTGTATAGAATCATCCCAAAGAAATTGTATTAATGAAGAAAAGAAGTCCCACATCGGACATAACTTACTTCAGAGAGGAGTTTATATAAGGTATCTTACTACCATTTATCAAACGGCTAGGAGAGAGAGAGGAGGTCCACACGCGCGCACTGCCGCCGCCGCCGTCTGACTCGGCTTGAACTTGAGTCTAAAAATAATAAAACATGTATTTCGTTTTAAAAGAAAGTTATTCTCCCATATATTTAAAACGAGCAAAGAGAGTCTTGGAAGATAAGTTTTGGTAACTTAAACTTCCCGAGACATTAACCTGCATCAATTATGGGAGTTCGCTTCTCGTCTCCTCTTAAATATCAAACTCTCCTCACTCTTCTGTTTCACTTTTTCAGATCGAAAAATTCAACAATCAAAATCTCTAAGCGTAAGTTTATTAGGTCGAGAGTGTTTCGTAGATTATTAGTTCGTAGGGGTTGATCACGAGTGACGCGTGACAACTTATCGAGGTTGTATCCTGAAAATCTATTTCGCATATACCGTCATAGTTAAGGGTGAATATTAAGAGTTAAGGAAATATATTTATCTCGACTCCACAATTTGTTTTTCTAAAACGTTTTTCTTCGTATCAGCTTTTGTTTCGTTTCGATTCGTCTGTAATTATCACTTTATTCATTTATTTATAATGATTTTGTAAGATCCCTGGCCCACTGGCCCAAAAATTTCTTTTGTTTTAAAGAGAAACCCGCTAGGTGTAGGGCCCATTAGGGTTAAACCTAGGGTGTCCCTTCTTTTTATTATAAATACTACCTCCTTCTCTTTTCTTCCCCACCAGAAAGTCTATGCAGATTTCTAAAGTTCCAGAGAGTTGAAACCCTAGCCGTCAAAGATCTCTCTTTCTCCTTCTCTCTTCTTTATCCCTCTCTCCCGTCAAATCTCTCTTCTCTCTCTCTCTGCTCATGTTGAGGCGTTGCCTCGCCACCGTAGAGCCGCTGAACCGCCGTGACACCACCGGGGAGCCGCCGCGAGTCGCCCTAGGCCGTCATGGAGTTGTCGTGTGGTGTTGGAGATGTTTTTTTCGTCGTTGTTCGTTTATGTGTTCAGATCTGTGTCTTAGATCTAGACCTATCCCAGATCTAGATCCAGATCTTCCATCCAGGTGGGTTGGTCTCGGAACCAGTTTCGTCTCTTGACCTTTTAAATAACTTGATGTTGGATTATGTCTGGTTAGTCTTGGTTGTCGTTAGGATGATAAATCATAATGGTTGCTAGGTTGTTAGATGCATCTGCCATACTGCATAAGAACTCTCATACCATTAAAGGAACTTAATGAACTGCCTTGTGTTGATGTGAATGATTGATGATGAATGATGGCTTGTGTGTTTTTTGTTATGAGTTGATTGATGATGAAAGCTAGGTTGCTACAAGAAGTGCACGCCTAGGTTAATAGTGATGTTGTGAATGAAAGTAGTACAAGGGATTACAATGGGTTTCTTGTATGTGTGTATGTATGTATGGATGTAAAGTGAAGTATGTGTGAGACACCGAGAATGGCTGGCGTCTAATGATAAGGCTAAAGTTAGGGTTAATGAGAAATGAGAATGATGATGAGAAATGAGAATGAGATGTGAATGAGAATGATGATGAGAAATAATATATGTGATGAAAGGACGTGTAAACTCGGTGACCGCGCAAAGGCGGGATAGAAATAAGAAATGGAAATGAGAACGAGTCAATGAACATGTTTGTAGTCTTGTTTGAGACACCGAGAACGGGTGGCGTCTAGAGTCCAACTAGGGTGAAATGCCGTGTAAAATCGGTGACCGCGCGATGGCGGGATATAAATAAGAAAGGGTCGTGAAAAGGCGGTGACCGCAAAAGGACGGGATCTAAGGGCCGTGAAAGGATGGTAACCGTGAGTGAACAAGATCTATATGGAGCCTGGTAGAATCGAGTCATGCCGAGTCTAGGCATAAGTGACTATGGAACCGAGAGGACGGACCTTGCATGATTGAGCCAAAGAGGCCGTGACCGGGTAGTCACAAATAGGATGCTACTGATCATAGCCTGTGAGGATGCCCGTAGGAACTCTCAGCGAAGGGGGACTCGTAATGGCTTCTCCCGGGGACATGTGGTAGGTCCCAGAGGTATAGGTTGTTTGTTTGCTGGTCGCATGCTAGTTCCTATTTTTCTTGTGACTGTGATGAATGTGAAGTGATTTGAAATGCTAAGAAGATTGTAGAACTGTTAAGAGGTAATCATATATGTGTTGAGATGTGAAATGTTATGAAGTTTGTATAACTGTTAAGTGATAATCGTATATGCAAGGTGAAGTGAAATGTTAAGAAGTTTGTAGAACTGTTACGTGAAATGATAAAGTATAAATTCGTATGAATGTTTAGGCGACTAGTCAGTCCTTGTTCTGCATTGAGCTATATGGGTGGCCATGCAGAGAGACTGGTCTAGAAGCCATCTCACTGAGTAATCCAATTACTCATGCCCTCCTCTTCTTTTCCATTTCCCCTCCCTCTTGAAGGACTATGAATAGAAGTGCGAGATATGTCGGTTGGGTTGGTGGATTTAAACATAAAGGAACGCATCTGGAGAAACTCTGTCCAATGGCGGGATGCGTTGGCTTGTCTTTTGGCGTAGTCATGTGTTCCTAAGACCGCGCTCTGAACCCCGATCATTTTCGGGGGAGGCGAGTTTACAATTGGTATCAGAGTCCAGGTTAAGGTCGCTCGCTACTTAGTAAGAGATCAGTTTTCGTTTGCAAAGTTTTAACTCGGTTTTCATAAAATGAAACTTTGCAGAAAAAATTATGATCTTTAAAAGTTTGTGAAAAGTTTTCAAACCACCAACCATATTTTGTATTATGCTTCTATTTCTGGTTCTGATTGGACCTTTGTTTGCAAGATGTCATTACCAGCTAGAGTGAACCTAGGAGATGATCGTTCATTTATTAAATTGACTCATCTGGCTTTAAGATCCTTGAGCAAGTTCATGTAGTCTTGAGTTCATTTCCGGAGACTGTGGTATCTTCGTGGTGTTAGTGTGGTAGGGTATTGCGGTTGATCATGAGCATTCCTAGAATTCGGTTCGAATTCTCTTTGAGGGGGGAAGAATTGTAAGATCGCTGGCCCACTGGCCCAAAAAATTCTTTTGTTTTAAACAGAAGCCCGCTAGGTGTAGTGCCCATTAGGGTTAGGCCTAGGGTTTCCCTTTTTTTGTTAAAATACTACCTCCTTCTCTTTTCTTCCCCACCAGAAAGTCTTTGCAGATTTCTAAAGTTCTAGAGAGTTGAAACCCTAGTCGTCAAAGACCTCTCTTTCTCCTTCTCTCTTCTCACTCCCTCTCTCCCGTCGGATATCTCTTCTCTCTCTCTCTCTCCTCGTGCTGAGACGTCGCCTCGCCACCGTGGAGCCGATGGACCGCCGTGACACCACCGGGGAGCCGCCGCGAGTCGCCCTATGCCGTCATGGAGTTGTCGTGTGGTGTTGAAGATGTTGTTGTTCGTTGTTGTTCGTTTATGTGTTCAGATCTGTGGCTTAGATCTAGATCTATTCCAAATCTTCCATCCAGGTGGGTTGGTCTCGAAACCAGTTTCTTCTCTTGACCTTTTATATAACTTGATGTTGGATTAGGTCTCGTTAGTATTAGTTATCATTAGGATGATAGATCATAATGGTTGCTAGGTTGTTTGATGCATCTGCCATACTGCATAAGAACGCTCATACTATTAAAGGAACTTAATGAACTGCCTTGTGTTGATGTGGATGATTGATGATGAATGATTGCTTGTGTGTTGGTTGTTATGTGTTGATTGATGATGAATAATGATGAAAGCTAGGTTGCTAGAAAGAAGTGCACGCCTAAGTTAATAGTGATGTTGTGAATGAAAGTACTACAAAGGATTAAAATGGGTTTCTTGTATGTGTGTATGTATGTATGGATGTAAAGTGAAGTATGTGTGAGACACCGAGAATGGCTGGCGTCTAATGATAAGGCTAAAGTTAGGGTTAATGAGAAATGAGAATGATGATGAGAAATGAGAATGAGATGTGAATGAGAATGATGATGAGAAATAAGATGTATGATGAAAGGCCGTGTAAACTCGGTGAACACGTGATGGCGGGATAGAAATAAGAAATGGAAATGAGAACGAGTCAATGAACATGTTTGTAGTCTTGTTTGAGACACCGAGAACGGGTGGCGTCTAGAGTCCAACTAGGGTGAAATGCCGTGTAAAATCGGTGACCGCGCGATGGCGGGATATAAATAAGAAAGGGTCGTGAAAAGGCGGTGACCGCAAAAGGACGGGATCTAAGGGCCGTGAAAGGATGGTAACCGTGAGTGAACAAGATCTATATGGAGCCTGGTAGAATCGAGTCATGCCGAGTCTAGGCATAAGTGACTATGGAACCGAGAGGACGGACCTTGCATGATTGAGCCAAAGAGGCCGTGACCGGGTAGTCACAAATAGGATGCTACTGATCATAGCCTGTGAGGATGCCCGTAGGAACTCTCAGCGAAGGGGGACTCGTAATGGCTTCTCCCGGGGACATGTGGTAGGTCCCAGAGGTATAGGTTGTTTGTTTGCTGGTCGCATGCTAGTTCCTATTTTTCTTGTGACTGTGATGAATGTGAAGTGATTTGAAATGCTAAGAAGATTGTAGAACTGTTAAGAGGTAATCATATATGTGTTGAGATGTGAAATGTTATGAAGTTTGTAGAACTGTTAAGTGATAATCGTATATGCAAGGTGAGGTGAAATGTTAAAAAGTTTGTAGAACTGTTAAGTGAAATGATAAAGTATAAAGTCGTATGAATGTTTAGGCGACTAGTCAGTCCTTGTTCTGCATTGAGCTATATGGGTGGCCATGCAGAGAGACTGGTCTAGAAGTCATCTCACTGAGTAATCCATTTACTCATGCCCTCCTCTTTCTTTCCATTTCCCCTCCCTCTTGCAGGACTATGAATAGAAGTGCGAGATATGTCGGTTGGGTTGGTGGATTTAAACATAAAGGAACGCATCTGGAGAAACTCGGTCCATTGATGAGATGCGTTGGCTTGTCTTTTGGCGTAGTCATGTGTTCTTAAGACCGCGCTCTTAACCCCGATCGTTTTCGGGGGAGGTGGGTCTTAAAGATTTGATTTTCTGGCTTTTACATTCCTTACTCCCGTCCGTCCATGAAAACCTTTAAGCATGCTACACCAACCTTGTCTCCGGTGACTTTCTTGCTCTTTCCAAAACCTTTATGTAGGAACTTTTGTTTTGTTTGGTCTTTCAGATCCGCATGCAGGTTGCGAGTTTTTCCTTCTCCAGTTTCTTTGTCGATTACTTGTGTAGAAACTAAACATCCTGCCGTTTCTTTTTTTTTAACATTACACTCCCTGTCGTATCCAACAGTATTTGTATTTGTTCTGTATTTTTATATCTCTTTCTGTATTTCGTGATGGTTTGTTCCGATCAGTTTTGGTAATTGTATTCTTTTGCTTTCTTGGGAATCGACTTGGCTCAGAAGCTGTTCTTGAGGCGACCATGCAGAACGTGGAAGCTAAGACCCTTTACTTGAAAGAGCGTAAGACGTTGATCCAAGACGCTGAAATTCAGATCCTTGATTTGCAGTTTGCTTCGGACAGCTTCGAGGTTGGTTTGGTTCTCAAAGTTTAGAGAGTTCTTCTACTGATAAGGGAAATATGATATAACACTCATTAGATCGTCAGAGAACTTAACTCAGGTGTATAGTTATCAGTTTATAAACACTTAGAAGCATATACTTTATCATGATAGTCGCATTGCTGACACTTGCTACTTTGATCGCAGAGTGTCTTACCTTTGGTCCAAAATAGGATAAGCGAGTTGGAAGAAGATGGTCTGTTCTCGCAAAGTGTTTTCTTATGTTCTGTTTATTTCCCCAAGTTGTCTTCTGCCACGGTGGGAGCTAGTTTTTGTTCAACTCCGCTAATCTAAAGATTAACAGGGTTGGCATTGCTAGGTTAAAATGCTATGGGCTTCTTTGAGAACAACCAACTTCGAGCTACACGTTTTAGAAGATAAGGCAAGAGATGCAGAGGGTCAAGTTAAATCTAAAGCTTTCCAAGCTGAACATGTGTTTATTGGCTTCTGTTTGACCTTTTACCTATTGATTTATTATACTTTATAGCTTATATTGAGAAAGTATCTGTGGATCCTCGGGGCATTAAGTATATAAGGTGCTGTTGTTAGGTACCTAAGCATGAAATAATCGTAATCTGTTTGATCTAATATGATTTGTATGTAAATGAGTTTTCAGATTGATTCTGTGACCAACCAAACGCTTCATGAACTTATGGTTTTGAGTCTTTTGACCTATTTTTCTTATTATTTTTAGATGACCAAAGTTATTAGGGAGCAATTGATTTAGGTTCAGAATCTTGAGCAGGTCTTCAAGTTTGCTTTTAAGTTTATTGTTTATTTCAGTTGAATATTGTGAGTTGTGATTAAGTAGTGTGTATATTCGCGTCACTAAAACTGATTATTTTGCTTGTCCCTATTGCATATTGAAGATGAGAGAGTTCAATAATCGAAGGCATCACACACCAACCAGATGCACTCTCTTGAAGGTATTATATTAGATTCAGTGGTCATAGTTAAAACTATAAAATCTATAACCGTAGTTTTAGTCATCTCATAGCCCTCTCATTTCTCCTCTGTGTATCTGTGTTTAGCTCATGAGTAACATCTGAGGAAATCATCTGCCTAAAATTCATGAAAATTTGACACTCACTGGGATGGAAAGAAGGCTTCTCTTTTTGTGCAAACGTATCTCATAGAAGCTCTATCTGAGTTAAAGAGCCTCTGGGCTGCTGTTACTAGATACCACCACCAGGTTTTGTTTCAAAAGCTTTACATTTCACCATGTCCACGATTTAGATCGAATGATTATGCGTAACCCCACTTTGCTTTGACTTTTTAATAGTTGCAAGGCTTCATCAAGCATGAGATGGAAGAAAACGAGATCCCAGCAGCTCTTGCAAACAGAGAAGTGGTGTTTTCATGGTATGTCGGTTGTTTATGTGATCACCTCGTAGATGTTCTTAAGTTCATGTTTGATTCGTCTGATCCTTAAACTAATCTGTAAAATGAAATCTCCATGCATCTGCATTGACCTTCCCGGTGTGTGGAGCATGGATTTTACTATTTGCCTAGTTTGGTTTCTAGAAGACATGATCAACTGATGCATCAGCGTTTTTACAAGTATATTCCAATATGTTCAATACTGTTGGAGATGGATTTCATCCCTGCACAAGACCCATCGAATAAAGAACTCGACCTACAAAGTCGACTCAACTCAGCACTATTCGGCTGTCACCGAGTTGACAGCACAAATTAACTCGACGTCACGAACTCAACACACAAGCTCGGCTCAATGGCTCGAAGATTGAGCCCAGTTGCTCAGCCCGCTAAGCTTGGCCCGCTTCATTAGGTCTAACCAACTTAGGGCGAAGAAAGAAAGATGCTTACGTATAAAAGAAGGACAAGGGTGACCAAGAGGAGAATCTAGACTTGAACACACATAGACCGACTGATAGAGATTAGGGGTTTTGCTTATATTCTATTTCTTGTCGATTTGTACTTTTCCGGCACATTTTCATCGAGTGAGGACTTATTTTTTCCTTGCTCACACACATTGTAATCTCACTTGTTTTTTTAGTCAATGTTGCTTGGAGTTTTTATAGCTTTTGGCTGTAACTGGTACCATAATAAAGAATTAGTGGAATGCAAATAAATGGAATGATAAGAATAGAATACACCAAAAAATTGAATTATTTTTATTCCATTCATTCATGAACAAAATTGTAGAGGAATGTATAGGAATGTTTTTCTTTGTATATTTTTTAGAATATTTATGAAATTGATGAAATGAGTATTCCATTCCATTTTTGTCAAATGGTAAGAAAAATTAAAGAATTTAAGGAATTAGTCATTCCACGTTATTTCATTCCACGTCATTTCATTCCAAATATAAGCAATCCAGTTATCGCTTTTATCTCTTTTTTCATTTTCTTTAACAATATATTTGTTTGTTTATACAAATTCCTTGGGTTTCGTATCATCTTATCTAATTTCAACGTTAGATTACAGATAATGATGTATTATCTACTACATAGAAACATAACTATCCCGATCAAAATTGAAAATTTATACGATACTTTTTTCAAGTTGCATTTCTTAGAAGTGTATCTATGTATGATCGAAAGATAGAAATGAAAAAATATAGAGCGCCCACATTTCACAAATAGTACCAACAGAGAATAGAGGGGATATGGGCTTAGGGGCTTAGGCCATGATTAACCCAAGAAACCCACAAGGGGTTATTATTATTATTATTTTTTTAATTTTTTGATTTTTTTTAAAAAAAAAATTAAAAACGGACTAATCACGGGCCGCCACGTGTCAGTAGGGCCCGTGAACAGTGTAAGAACCCAAGTAAAATGAGTTCTTATTTAGGAGAATTAAGAGATGGTTCTTAAGGATTTAGTGGGTCCCGCCCACTAAGAACTCCTTAAGAACCTCCCATTAATCCTGCTCTTAGGGGCTTAGGGGCTTAGGCCACCCCCATTGAAGGTTCAATGGGGGGTTCACACACTTCCCAACAAATATAAAATTAATATTGTTATGAACCTGCATCCCAAAAGCTCCCCACCATGAACCTGTATCAACACTGTAGCGCGGGCCCCACGACACGTGGCGGCCCGCGATAGGTCTGTTTTTTTTTTTTTTTTTTTAAAGAAAAAAGAAAAATTTAATAATAAAAAAATAAAAATGTGAATCCCATGAGGGGTTCACTAATGGAGATGCCCTTAGGGGCTTAGGGTCACATGATCGATGTGTATCTTGGTGTTTCCGTAGTGATCAGTGGATGCCCCAATCCCACCCACTATCCCTCAATCCTTGCATTATTACTCGGCCCCTCAATTTCTCCCTTGTTGCTTTTTTTTTTTGTTTATTATTCTTTCTTTCTCCTTTTTTTGATAAAGTGAAATAATCACAAAATAAGTAAAGTTTGTTTTGTTTGATATATACAAAAAATATTCTTAAAGTTATACAGTTGTTTTTTTGTCCAAAAAGTATAATATTCAGCACTTTCTGTGTAAACCCCAACATTTAGAATCTCTTAATCCATTATTTTGATTCTTATTTGCCTAACTTGTTGGTCTAATTTTAAAAACTTGGACCTTTATTGGATTGAAAAATTTAACACACTTTAAATGAATTTAATTGACGATACAAAGAATAGTTTTATTGTATTTTAAAGGATTTGATAAGAATTTTAATGTACTTATCTAATTCTGATGTTTTGGATTTTAACAGAATTCAAATAAGTTTGATCATATCAATTCTTCTAAATTTTATGAACTAATCTTTTTACATGTAAAGAAAAATTTGTAAAATTTTGACAAACAAAAACTTTAATCATTTTATTTTATATAAAAAAGAAAATAATTTTTAAAATAAATAAAAAATTTGACTAATGAAAAATAGTAATAATCGAACAAATCATAGATCATTATATAAATATGTAGCCATTTATAGGGATAAGACTGTTCCATGAAAACATAAATTACAACATAATATATTTTATAATCATTTTTCAAAATAATAAAATATTTGTAAATTTATAATGAAAATTATATTTTCAAATTTCTTATATTATAATGATTAACAATTTTGATGTATATATATGATAGATAAAAACATATTAAGAATCATCTTCAAATTCTGGCATTTAGAATGCGAAATGATTCTTTACAATTTTTAAAAAAATTCCATTAAATTCCATTGAAATACAATTACTACAAAACTCACCCACAATTGAATAGCACAAACATTTAATGGAATTTAAAATTCACTAAATCCAATAACACAATAATTTATAAGAAATGGTAAAATCCTTTATTAAACAATACAAAAATTTAATGGAAAGTTCAATTCTTTTGAATTCATTTCAATTCTTAAATCCAATACCCTCACCTTGGAATATGTTATGGAAATCAATTCTAATATAAATAATAAAGTATTTTTTTACTACACATCTAATATGTTGAGTCTCATGACTACATAGGAATTGCATGGTAAATGGTAATCTATAAACATATAATTAAGATCTAATATTAAAATATAGGCATCTACATTTAAAAGTACAAGCTATTATTTTTGAAACCAAAATATTATATCCGTAAACTATCTAAACCGTCGTTTGCATTCGGATAATTTTTTTTGTTCCTTTCAAAATTATAGCTTTAACTTTTTTCATCGTAAGCCAAACATTCATCCTCTATACCGCTAATTAAGTTGAAACAGCATTTTCTTGCTCCAGTGATACAACAATTACAAACATCTTCCCAATAATCATAAATATTTTAGGTGCTTAATTTATTACTAAAATCACAGTGTTTTGTATAAATAAAACTATCATAAGAAATTAAAAAATTCTAATAACGTAGCTTTTGTTTGTTTACCGAATATTTATTTTATAAATTTCAATGAAAATAGGTTTACATATTACAATTGCCTTTGACGATATAAATGCATAATCAAAAGATTGGAGTAATGGTTTTCTTATCAAAAACAAAGACTGGAAGAGTATCTTCAGATGTACATAGTAATCATGTAAACATTTAATCGGACCAGATCATTTTTATTTTCTCATAGTAGAAAGCAAGAATGATTATGACTAAGTGATGATAAAATTACTGGTGTTCAAATAAGCTTTACATAAGTGTAGTTTTGTCTGACCATCTCAGATAATATTCATTTATAATTTTGGGTTTGCTTGAAGATTGGGAATGTTGAGACCTTTAGAGACATAACTACAAAGTGATTTTGCATAAAAAAAGCATCTCAAGTTTATCTTATAATCAATATGATACTATTATGTCAAATTTTTGTCATTTGTTAGATTATGTTAAAATATTGAAGATTTTGTACAAGCCGATTAAGAATACATTTCTTCAAGTGTCATAAGCCGGCAAGGATCATAATTCTTCCGGAATTAGATGATCTAAAGCAATAGTACAAAACTACAAGTAAATGGAGAAAGAAAAAAAGTATAATATTAAAATTTAAGTTGAATGTCTCGTTGTTAGAACTGAAGTAGATGTTCTGATTATAGCTACCATTGAGGAAGAGCGATTCGATCTTCAGAAAACGGATAAAAACAAGTCAGTAAAGCTTGTCTGTAGCCTTGAAGAAACTTTCTATCCAAAGAACCATATAAAATTTGGCAGAGCCTCAAATCTTGCTGAGTCTTAAGTCGGTACTTACAACAGTTCCAGCTATATCGTTATACAACTAAAACGATTTGGATCTTCACATAGAATTGGAAGAAACAATCTTGTCATGAACCAAAACAACGACCATCAATATTTATTGAAACATGAAAATATGCTGTTCAGAAGGCTGAACTGAAGAGAAAATGCTTATAAACAACACAAATTATAAAGTATTTCAATGTTAATTTGAAATGCTGAAAAATGTATTCTTTTATTGTTAAGGATTATAATTAAAAAACCAATAAGTTTTGGTTATGAATAACTATTTGGTTTGGCCTAGTGAACAAAGAATTTGAGGGAAGATAAGATAATTTCAATTTACATTGTGCGCCAGTAAATTTGCTATTATAATGAAATTAATATAGATTTTTTTACATAATTATAAAATCATGAGTCTGATGAATCACAATCTTGTAATGGTGTATGATTCATCATAAAAATAAAAATGGTTGTAAATAATTTCTAAACAGTCAATTTTATTTAGTGTTAGATGTATGACATTTAAATAAAGAGAAAATTGCTAAAACAGAATAAAAAACAATTACATTGTTCATTTGCAATAAATCTTCTTTTGGTCATCTTTGGACTTAGATACCCTTGACCAACTTTAAAAATTCATATAAATTATTTTAAGAGTCAGAAAATATGGAAAATTATACAAAATAAAAAATAAACAAGAAACAATCATATAAAAATATTTTGATTGACTAAATATTAGTAGAACACAATTTTATTTTTTTATCTACGAATGACAGAAAACACAATTAATCTAGTGTCTACGGGCATGTAGATTTTAGTTTTAGTTACTACATAGATATCTGCAACATGTAGATCGTAATATCTACCTAATGGTTATCACTCTAACACTGTAGAATAAACCACTGTTGTTTTCCCTAAGATATGACCTACGACAGAATTGTTGGACTATTATTTCTTAATATATTTACCAACACGAAATCACAAAATCTGCCTATTTACCAATACTCTACGGTGTTATAAATGTGTTATCTACGAGGATACTATATCCTACCGTAGCCGGAATACAAATTTTACCATGTTAGCTACACTCTACGAACGACATAAAGTATGTTCTGCCAAATTCGTAATGTAAATATTCCTTAAATCTATTAAGAGAATATATTCTAAATATTTATTTTCCTAAATTTTTGTTTTTCCTAAGTTATTTTTTTAAAACGTGTTCTCCTTGTTCATCACACGTTCTTGGCAAGGAAATTTTGAAACCACCCAAAACTTTTAAATCTCTTGTTAAAGAAGATGCATATTTATGCCTCTTGTGGGTTGTAGAAATTTGATCCCCTTAAGGGATGGGGATTTTATGTTGATAAAGAGAAACAAGGTAGAGTATTGGTTGTTGAATCGACAAGTTCTTTTGAAGACCTAAGGATTATGGCTTTTTAGGATTTTGGAATTGACCAAAACATTGTCGACCTTTAGTTAAGCTACTTACCTATCGTGTTAATAAGTACAATCGATTGTCCCCCAGTTATCATTGGGAATGATCGGCAACTTAGAAGTTTTCTTACATATGTACGTGGAAAAGCTTCGATAATGTTGTGTGTGTCTACTTCATCCATCAATGGAAACAGCAACAACATTGAGGTTGATAAGGAGGCATCTAACTCGCCTTTCAGAGAACAAGGTGAACCTTCTGCGATTTTACCTCAAGATAACATTAGTAGTTCTTTTGAACTGAATAAGCATGTTGAAGATGCTAATGTCGACTTAAGTGTAAAAGAAGACAACATGGAGCAAAGTGTTCGAATATCTTTGATGAATGTTGTGAAGAGGGGTGAAACGTTTCATAGCAAATCAATGTTGAAAGCAACAATCGAAATCTCAGCAATGAAGCATAATTTTGATTACAAAGTTGTGAAGTAAGATAGGAAAATTTGGTATATTTGATGCATTGACAACAAGTGTAACTGGAGTGTTCGTGCTAAGGCATTATCAAGATCCAAATATTTCATCATCAAAAAGTATGTGGCAGATCATACATGTGTTGCGTCAAGTATGAATAATGGTGGTCGAACACCTTCAGCAAAAACTATTGGCAGTTTAATAATGCATAGGTATGATGGTGTGAAAGAAGGTCCTAGAGCTAATGATGTCATACAAATTATGAGAATGAATCATGGATGCGAGATATCTAAATCTTTAGCATGGGATGCTCGTGATTGCAATTAATGTGGTTAGAGTTATTCCCGAGATGAGTTTGAGAAAATTCCAAAATACTTGCACATGCTGAGAGAAGCTAATCCATGAACCCATAGTTTTATGAAAATGATGTAGATGGTAATTTTTTTATTTCTATTCATTGCGTTTAGGCAATCAGTACGAGGTTTTCACACAACCATTCGAAAAGTTCTTGTTGTTGATGGAACATTTTTGAAGAGAAAATACAAAGGGGTATTATTTGTTGCCACAGCTCTAGATGGAAACTCTAACTTGTATCCTATTGCATTTGGGCTTGTGGACTCAGAGAATGATCGTTCATGAGATTGGTTTATGAGACAACTAAAGGTTGTTGTTGCAGACGAGCGTGCTTTTGTGTCAGACGGAAATAACTCGCTTGGTAAGGCACTTGAGAATGTGTATCCTCTTTCTCAACATGGAATTTGCATTCACCATTTGTTGAATAATGTTATCACACATTACAGATGAAAGGGAATGGTTGGATTGGTTGCAAAAGCTTCTAAAGCTTATAGAGTCGTCGATTTTCAAAAGCGATTCCATGCTCTGTGGAATATTAGTCCAGCTATTGGAAAATATTTAACAGATGCAGTGTTACAAAGTGGGCTCGTTGTAAGTTTCCAGGATTTAGGTATGATATCAGGACGACGAACCCAACTGAATCGATAAACTCTGCTTTGCGCACACCAAGAGAGTATCCAATCATTCTTTTGTTTGATAGCATCTGAGAAATGCTGACTCTTTGGTTCTTCGAACGTTGAACTCTAAGCAAGAAGCATACACACCCATTAACTATTGATGTCGAGAAAAAGATAGATATGCGGATAAACAAGGGCAAAACGTTTCTTGTCCAGTATGTTAACAAGAATCACTGTTTGGTTCGTGGAGATATAATCGATTACATGGTTGATTTGGAAAGAAGAATTTGCTCATGTGGGAAATATGACCTACTAAAATTTATGTAGACACGCCATTAAGGCTGGTTTAACAGTTGGCTAGGACCCACACTTACTAACGGATGACATGTACACCACTTCTTCTTGGAGAATAGTTTATCAAGAAACCATCAATCCAATAGGTGCTTCTAAGGATAGTTGGTTTGTTCCAGATGATGTTGGAAATGCTAATGTGATGCCTCCTGAAACAAGAAGAGGAACTGGAAGGAGAAGAAAGCGCAGATACGAAACAATTGATGACAAGCTTCATTCATCGCAAAGAGCTCAAAAGATAAAGAAGCACAAATGCAGTCGATGTGGCGGAGAATCATAACAGGGCTACATGTGACAGAGCTATTTAGCTCATGTCGTCTTTTGTTTTTCATTATGGTGTTGGTTACTGCAATTGAGATTTTTATCACTCTTCAATCGTTGCTGTTTTAGACATGTTATCATCTACAATTGTTACTGGTTTTAGATAATCGTTACTAGTTTTGGACAATCTTTAGTGATTTTAGACTTTTGAAGAAGAAGTCATTTTACTGTAAACAAGAAGTAATTGTTAATGGTTTTAGACTTGTGGACACTCTTTTGTCAAACAATAAGTCATCAATTGTAAACAAGAAGCCATCGAGTGTATAAAAGTTGATCATAATAAAAACACAATAACTTCAAAAAAATAAGCAATCGGCTGTAAACTTGAGCTAATTCCAACACTATAATCTCTGACAATAAGCAAATTCGAACACAAAAACCTCTAATGATAAGCAATCGACCACTCGAACTTCCTCATATAATTGAAGTACATATCCGTATGATTGCTCCTGCAACTACTATTGCAATTCCCAGTAGAAGAGATGGATGGAAACACATCTCCCTACAAAACATAAACAAATAAACAAAAGGTTAGATACAAACATTAAGAACAATGAAATTCAATCTCATTAATTGAAGGAATCGAAACTTACAGTGGATCCAAAATTTAACTATATGCTAATAATATCATCATAGGAAACCTTAGCAGATCCTTTCTAATTCCTGCATCTCATGCTAGTGACGCCTTCTCTGAGTTTCTGACCCAAAAGAGACCCAATGTCTGGAATAGCCTCTATCAACCAAATTTGAAATGCATACGAAAATCCATCTATGACATAATTGTTTTGCGTCTTCACTTTTTTTCTAGCTTTGATTATGGAACTCACCAGCTCATCAAAGGAGTGAAGACCCCATAGATATTTCCTCATCTTATTGAAATCCATCACTAGCTTGATGTACTTGTGTATGATCCACACTTTTTCATCCTTCGACATAACCACACTGACAATCACACAGAAATACACCAATCTCAGCCTATCAACATGAGACCATTTTTTACAAGATTTCAGATGCACCTTCTTGATTTGCTTTAGGCAAATATTTCTTTTCCTCTTTAGTAACTTACTCCAGGACCCTTTATCATCTCTCCATTTATCAATCTTCAAGTCAGGCTCCTCTTCATATTTCAGACAAGTGATCGCATAAAACTCTTGCATTGAAAATCTGAGAGGTCTCCTAGCAAAATGAAACCACAACTCATATTGCTTTGCGGTCAAAAGCTACTTACAAACAAAGGTGTGGATGACTCTCCCCGAATAGTGAAGCATGTGTTCATAAATGACCATAACCTGAGCAAAGAGCAGATCACCTAAGACTTCCATGTACTCTGCTGACATGAACTTCTTCACCTTCTCAAGGATGGTAGCTCGGTAACTGTTGTTGACCTTATCAACTTGTGTTTCGGTTCCCTCTTTGAATATGCATTTATGCAATTTATCCATTGTCATACCTATGAACAATGAAACACATAAAATCACCAAATTCAGTACTCTCATTCCAACAAACCGAGACATTAGAGTTCATTCTAACATCAATCACACATCGCAGTGCGATTTCACCAACACAAACAACGAATTAAACCATAAGGGTTGACAAACAAGAAAAAAGTATGAAATTTTACTAACCATAAGGGTTGACAACGAATCAAAAAGAATTAAACTTTGATACAATAGACACCTAAATCATTAACACAAACTAAAATCGATACTTATCACACTCAAACTATGATGAAAACAACTCAAATTTGAAAAATAAAGACATGCAAAACAAATCACAAGTTCTTTAGAAACTTGAAAAGCTCGATATTTTTGCTTGAAACTAGAGCTGAGAGTGTATATTGTAGAGCGGCGAGGCACGATGGGAGTTACTTGAGAAGTAGATGACGAAGTGATCACGAGCCGAAGTGGGCACGAGACTTCGATTAAGAAGAAGAAGACCGGCGGAGTGCAATTGAAAAGAAGGAGCACCGGCGACGACGAGCTGAAATAAACGTCGAGAATAATCGCCGGTGTGTTGGAGTCAGGTCTTCTCTCTATCGCCAAAGGAGAAGAGGAGATTAAAGTTCGTCGAAACGATTTGGGGATAAACGATTTTCCCCCTTTTGTTTTTTTTAATTGTTTTATGTTTAATTTTTTAAGTAACAACATAAAAATCGTCTTGGGCTTAGATTAAGGGTTTAATTGGGTTTACACAAAAAAATATACTATATGGTTCAAGTCGGGTCTTCTCCGGTTCGAGTCTTTCGAGTCTTAGATTTTAAGATCTAATAGGGTAATTTGAATTTGTCAGTTCGGGTCATGTTTGGTCTGGGTTGGTTCGGATCTAGTTGTCTAGAAACCGCTAATACCTGCTATTTCTCGGTTTCAAAAGGTATCGGGTTGGTTTCGGGTATTTAGGACCCGAAGACCCGAAAAATACCCAAAACATTAAATACCCCAAAACCTAAAAATACCATAAAATATTCAAATACTCAAAAATATTTGAAATTTTACCTAAATCTGACTCGTAAACACGAAAAAACCCAAATTTTTTATCCGAATTAAATTTTTGAAAATCTAAAATTTTATCCAAAATCTGAAACTTTACCCGAAAGCCTGAACCCAAAACTTAAAAAAAAAGATCTGTAATACCATAAATATACTAAAACACCCATATAGACTAGAAGTTTCGGTTATTTTTGGTACCCGCGGGTCTTACAAACAAGACTCAATGAAATAAAATGGCATTAACCGTATCCAATCCGAATTAGTTTTTTGGGTCGGTTTTGGTTCATGTTTTTGGGTCCTAGTAAAATACCCAGAACTACTTTCTAGCAAATCATATTAGGGACGAGGTGAAAACGAAAAAGATGATACAAAAAAGAGCAGTAAAAAATGTTTTAACTAGTAACCTTCCCATAGTTGGACTACTAAAATAACCAAAATTGGATTATTATTTTTATAATGTAACTTTTAACTAATGCTACCAATCAAAAATAACATGTGAGGACTTGGATTTTGGTTATAACTTCTCAGCTGCTAAGAAACAGGACATGATGACATGGTCACATGGATAGAGGAAAACAGAAAAGACAAGAGGTCCATTGATTCAAATAAAGCCTCTCTATCTGCTCCTAGTCATAACTGTGTTTTCAACAAAACTACCAAAACTACCAAAACACGAGGCATGTGTTCATCTCAACGAAAATAGTTGATAGTAGCTTTTTGATAGTAGCTTTTTGATAGTAGTTAAAAGAAAAGAGTGGTTAATTACCTTTTTCTTGTAAGCTAATCTTATAGGCAAGAAACCTGAGCTACCTCTTTGAAAATCATCTCATCCTGCTGGACCCACAATCAACCATTATCACCTATCCAGTCCCCATTTGCACCTAACGATTACAAATTAAAAAAAAAAAACATACAAAAAGTCCATAATTTTAATTTCTAAAGAAAAAGAAAAATAAGAAAGAAAACAAAAACTCTAAAGAGCTTCTTTCTATATAAGCACACTAGCTCTCAAATAAATCCACATTGTCTCTACTCTTCTCCAATATATTACACAACACATTATGGCTTTCTCTACTAGAAGCTCCATCTTCTTCTTCACAACACTTGTTCTTCTCTCCACTCAAATCAATGCAAGAGATAGCTACTTCTTTGGCAAATTCCACCGAGACTCCCCCAAAGACCAAAACCCTAACAATGTCCTCCCTCTTGAGAAAACCACAGTAGAAGAATCTTTCCCTAACAAGAAAGAACAAGAACCAACCTTCCTCCCCGAGTCCGAAAATGGCTATGGCTTGTATGGTCACGAGACAACCTACAACAACAAAGACGACTTCAACAACAACAACAAGTACGATGAAAAAGTCAACGGCGAGACATTCTCCACTCCAAGCCTGAGCGAGACTGAAGAGTCTTACAACAACTACGACGAGAAGTACCCGAAGAAGACAGAGAGTTACGACAATAACGAAGAGTACAACAAAAACAACAAGTACTATGAAAACGTCAAGGAGGAGTCATTCTCCGAGAACAATGAAGACAAGAGAAGCTTCTACAACTCCAACGCTTACGGGACGGAGGTAGAACGTGAAACACGGTACAAAGGTTACAGCCACAATACGGAGAGACAAGGCATGAGTGACACAAGATTCATGGAGAAAGGTAACTACTACTACGACCTTTCCAACGATAGAAACCACGGCCATTTCTACCGGAAACCTCATCGGAAAAGCCCTAACGGTTATTATTCTTCTCCTGCGACCGAGAATAGCTACGAACAGTCGTATTCCTACGGAAACAACTACAACAACGAGGAGAACATTGTGAATGAACAGCCCGAGGGTTTTGTTGAGGAGCAAGGAGGTCAGTTCAAGCCTTGATAAAGATTTGTTGTATTTTGATTTCCTCTCGAGATCACTACACTCTTATTAGTATTTTGTTTTATTTCAACTGAGGTATTTTACTTATGGTTGAATAGTCAAACTAAATCGCTGTTATCATTACCACAAAATAAAAAGTGACAAGAAAAATGAGAAAGGGGCTTTGTATGTTTTTAGGTGGAATGGGTTTTTGAACTTTGATGTTTGCGTTTGCATATAATATTCGGAGGAAACAATGTTAGCATATGGTGCTGCTTTGTGTTAATATAGAGGGACCCTTAATTTAATCACTTTTGGTTTATTTTACCCTTAATTTAATCACTTTTGGTTTATTTTGTTCAAAATATTTTTTAGTTTAAGGACTTTAGATCCATGATTAAATAGGCACCAAAAGTGACTGCTTTTAATGATTTATAATGGCGGGACATGAACATGACCATTTCCCCCATAATTAACCATGATTTTTTAGGGTGGGATTCTTATCTTTCATAAGAGACGTTTCTTACCTTTTAACTAATAAAACCTAAAAATCGTCTATTAAATAAAAGACATAAGAGACGTAAATATGTTAAAAAAAAAACCGTCAAATTCTAAGTTAAGAATTCTGTCTTAAGATACCGGGTTAATGAGAGTATCCACAATGGTGTTACCCATTGGATCCTTTACTATTCATTTTTTTATTATTTTCTTTTTCATTTTTAGATTATTAAAAAAAATATATATATCAACTAATCGCGGGCCGCCACATGTCGCGGGGGCCCGCAAACAGTGTAAGGACTCCATATGGATTAATCCTTATTTAAAGATTTTTAAAAGTGAAATCATAAGATTTGGTGGGATCTACTAATTGTTTAATTATTTTTTTTCTAAAAATTCCTCCTCAGAACCATTGTTGTGAATGGTCTGATGGTCTTACGTAAGTGCATAGAGACTATAATTACTTGCACACCCAATCCACTGTTTTAAGTTTTATGGATCTAGGAAACACATAGTATTTGATTAAAATCTAAATTTTGTAGATGCTACAAAAGCCGATTGTTCATGAAACTTGTATTAGTTACTGGTCCTAAGGGGTGCAACCATCATAAACCATACATCTGTTACGTCCTTATAATACATAACTCAGCTTTCATTGGATACTTTGGTAGAAACTAAAATAGAAAGTTCTTAATTCTTATATTAAACCACATGATTTTATATATAGTTAACAAACAACACACAGAACAACGCCAGAACACAATTTTTTATGCTCAACACAATACGCTCTTTGTGGTCTTCTATAGGATTTTGTGGTCTTCGAAGCATATATGTAAGAGTGAAAGTTTTTGTTACCCATGATGAATCTGTCTTTCCGTTACATCTTTGGTTATCGAAACATAAAAAACATTAGAAGTCATATGTTTGAAAATATTTATTTTCAAAAAAAATTATATAGTTTCTCATTTTAAAAAAATGTATGGGCCTATATGTCCAAAACTTCTTAGTCATAATTTTTTGTTTATATAGATAAAATTGTTAATAATCTCCAAATATACAACGCCATTTAGGTTTAATGGTGATATATGGTTAGTAAAGACAAAGGACAGTTCAAAGTTCAAAGGCACTTGTGCATTGAACTGAGAATCAACGTCTAGACAAGTAAAAGAACACTCCGAGTTCCGTTAATCACGGCCAACAAAAAGGACAAAGTTAGTTCCCTCTTTTCATTTTCTGGATTTATTTATTTATTCTAACTTTTATGAATATATTAGTTGATCTGTTTACCACCATATCCAGATATATATATATATATATATATATATATATATATATAGATATATAGATATATGTTAGTTTATACAATCAGATACTTTGTATGCCATATAAGTAATATTTTATGGATCATATATGTTTTTTTCCTAGAACAAATCTTTGTTTTTAATTACTTTGTTGCTGATGAGCTGAGGGGAGTGCTGGATTGTCAGTGTTGAGGCCAATTCTCTGTATTGAATCGAAATTAAAATAATATGATGCTCAAGATATTTTTTTACGTTTAAAGTATTTGTAAGCATAAACTTGATAGTAAACATTTTTAAGTGCATACATAATACAGAGTATTTTTTACGTTTAAATCAAGGCTCCAGAAACTGGTGTTTTTTTTTTACGTTTAAAGTATTTGGAAGCATAAATCGAACAGTAAACTAGGTCATATATGCATACAATAATATGATGCTCAAGAAAAGTGGTGTTTTTTTACGTTTAAAGTATCTACACTATTAAAATAAAATCCTAAAAAAAATCTATTTTGTAATAGTCTATGTTAGACTAACTCTAAATTATGTCTTATTTGATATTTGTTTTAATAAACCAAAAATATAACCATAAAAATAGTTACAATTAGTTATATTCTGCTAAAATATATCTATTAATTATCGGAAATTGTTAAAAATATCATATTTATAATACAATTTTTTATGTTTACCTTAAATATTCTTACACCTATAACCATATGGTTAATTAATCTAATACTTAAGGTTTAAAGTTGAGGGGTGGGATAAAGTTTTGAAATGCGAAGGTTATGATTTTAATTCATCTAAATTTTTTTTGCCTCTTAAAAACGAAGTATTTGTGAAAATGCCTCATTAGTGAACGTAAAGATAAATAATGGCACCAATAATGTGGTAAACATAAAAAATTTCCATTAATTATCTATCCTATTAAGTATAATAGCAATTTTGTTTCATTTTTTTACTTTTGAAGAAAGTCTAAGATGAGTGAACTAAGGAATTCATTTATAGTTGTTGAAAATATAAAACTTATACTTACATTAAAATATATATTTCATTTGTGGCTTATACTAATAATGCTTAACGTCCTACAGTCATTTCATATAGAATATTTGTAACATATATTACATCAAAGATTCTTTTGAAAAATGTTCATCAAATTTCATTTGTATACAATCCTTTCATTTAGTGATAAAATTCCAAATTATGCAGATAGTACCAATATTGAAAATTATTATTTATTATATATAAATTTCAAGTGTAAAAATATAGGAGATTCATATGTAAAAAAAAATACAATTCACTAAGATCATATTAAAAAGAGTCCTAAAACAAAATCTACTGTGTAATAGTCTATGTTAGACTAACTCTAAATTATGTCTTATTTGATATTTTCTTAATAAACCATAACCATAAAAATAGTTACTATTAGTTATATTTGTTAAAATATATCTCTTAATTTTGGAAATTGTTAAAATTCCATATTTGTAATACCACGTTTCATGTTTACCTTAAACATTCTTACACTCATTTTAAGAGAGAAAAACACTTATAACCATAGGGTTAATTAATCTAAGACTTAGGATTTAGAGTTGAGGGGTGGTGTAAGGTTTTGAAATGTGAAGGTTATGATTTTAATTCATCTAAATTTTTTTGCCTTTTAAAAAAATGAGGTATTTGAGAAAATGTCTCTTTAGTGAACGTAAAGATAAATAATAGTACTAATTATGGGGTAAACATGAAAATTGAAAATTTGTCAAAAATACCACTTTTCTTGTACTACTTTTCACTTTTACCTTAAACACAATACCCTTATTTTTTAAGAAAGAAAAACATACTTATAATCTTGGGTTAATTAATCTAAGACTTAGGGTTTAGAGTTGAGGGGTTGAGGGTAGGTTTGGGGGTAGGATGGGGTAGAGTTTAGAAATGTAAAATTTAGGATTTTAATTAATTTTAAAAAATTTACCTCTTAAAAAAATAGTATTTATAAAAATGTCTTTTTAATGAAGGTAAAAGTGAAAAGTGATACCAAGAAAGTGATATTTTTGAAAATTCCCCATGAAAATTTCTCATTAATTATCTATGCTATTAAATATAATAGAAATTTTGTTTCATTTTTTACTTTTGAAGAAGTCTAAGATGAGTGATCTAAGGAATTAATTTATAGTTGTTGAAAATATAAAAATTATACTTACATTAAAATACTTATTTCATTTGTGGCTTATACTAATAATGCTTAACGTCCTAAAATCATTTCATATAGAAATATTTGTAAGATATATTACATCAAAGATTCCTTTTGAAAAATGTTCATCAAATTTCATTTGTATACAATCCTTTCATTTAGTGATAAAATTCCAAATTATGCAGATAATACCAATTTTGAAAATTATTATTTATTATATATAACTTTCAAGTGTAAAATTATGGGAGAATTTCAAGTTTACCACTTTTGTTGTACCATTTTTCATTTTTACCATCATTAAAGAGAAAATTTTTAAAAATACCATTTTTTAAGAGACAAATTTTTTAAAAATTAATTAGAATCCTAAATTTTACATTCCTAAACCCTACCCCATCATGCACCACCCTTTAACTCTAAACCTAAATCTTAAATTAATTAACCCAAAGGTTATAAGTGTATTTTTTCTTCTTAAAAAATAAGGATAAAAGTAATTAAAGTAATTTTGAAAAGTGGTACAAGGAAAGTGGTATTTTTGACAATTTCCCTAAAAAATATAGGAGATTCATATGTAAAAAGAATACAATTCACTAAGATCATCTCCCATAGTCCTTTATTTTGAGGGAAAACATAATGGGAATAATATTTGTACACTCTTTTAATGCTAAATTTTTTTTTATAAATTAACTTTTCAAATTTTGTATTTTTTTTATCTATTAAGATTTAATATTTGTGTGTTTATGTTTTAACAAAATTATGAATATTTTCATAATACAATAATAAGTTTGGAAATTGCCAAAATACTACATTTCTGTTACCACTTTTCATGTTTACCTTAATCACTTTTTCTTTCATTTTTTTTAAAATAAAAAAACAGTTATAATCTTATGGTTAATTAATCTAAGATTTAGGAATTAAAATTTAGGGGTGTGGTAGGATTTTGTAATGTGAAATTTATGATTTTAATTAGTCTAAGATTTTTTTGCTTCTTAAAAAAGATATTTGTGAAAATGTCTCTTTAGTGAAAGTAAAGATAAATAATGGTACCAATAATGTGGTAAACATGAAAATTCCCCTAATAATGTGTATATGCCAAGAGTGCATTTGCACTAGGTCCAAAAGAAAATTAATATATTTTATTTAGGAATTTAAGGGCCTTTCCAAAATTTTAGGATCCTTTTTCATGAACTTCTTTTTAATATTATTGTAAAAATAAGTCTTACAAATTAGTTTTGCACATAATCCATATTAAAATTGAGTCGGGCCTGATTAATAAGATATATTAATCTTCCAAATTATACAATTTTATTATTAAAGTTTTATACGTTTGTAACAACGGCTACACATTCTAAATACTTTTTGATTAAAGAATAAAAAAATTACAACAATTTGCATAACGTTTTAAATACATTCTACAGAATATGCTAATAATGTATAGCCTAACAAGGTATTATAACCATAAATATATAGAATATTCTTTAAATTCAAACCATAATTTAAAAACATACTGACAAGGTTTGCTTGTTTTAAAATGTAATCTATTATATAAAATCAAAATAAATATTTTAAAATTTTGAAATATATCTAAAACTCTTTTAAAATATGTTATTAAGTTATGAAAAATCATAACTAATATGTAATATCAAAACTGTCAAAATACATTAATATGGTGTTCTTTCTATATAGAATGTTTATGATGTGACTATAATTTTCTATATCATAGTATTATTTTTCTTACATTATTTATCTTTTTTCAATTAGATAAAACATTAAATTTCATTTGTATAAAATCCTTTCATTTAGTGATAAAATTCCAAATTATGCAGATAAAACCAATATTGAAAATCATTATTAATTATATACAAATTTCAAGTGTAAAAATATAGGAGGTTCATATGTAAAAAAACAATTCACTAAGATCATCTCCCATGGTCCTTTATTTTGAGGGAAAACATAGAAAATGGGAACACTATTTGTACACTCATTTTAATGATAAATTTTTTAATTATAAATTAAATTTTCAAATTTTATATTTTTGTAACTATGAAGATTTAATGTTTGTGTATTTATGTTTTAAAAAAAATTATGAATATTTTCATAATACATTATTAAGTTTATATAAATAATTTTATATTATTTTATAAAATAAATTTATGTATAATAAAGATATAATTAAAATAAAATTATTTGGGTAAAATTTGTAATTTAAAAAAAAACCAACATTATTGAGTTAAAGATAAATAATATTAATAAAATATGATTAAAATAATTTTTTGAAGGAAAAATAAGGAAAACCATTGGTCTAAAACACAAACTCGTTTTAAGGAAAGAAATAATGTTAGCCATTGAAAATGTCTTAAAATTCATATTCATAAATTTATTTCATACTAGGGTCGGCCCGCCTTACAGGCATAATATTTTACTTATGATCTAGGTTATTATTTTTATATGATTTTGTGGTTTGTGCTTTAGGTTTACATTTGCAAAAGATGTGTATTGTATGTTTTAAAAATTGGTGGGTTTGAAACGAGTACGTTTGGTTGGACCTTATGAAAGTTCTTCTAGTGATTGAATGTATTATCTTAGGTTTGTTAAAATTGTTGGATTCAACCTTTTTGTAAGGTGTTATTAACTGAGTTTACGAATCGTGTTTGAGGCTTGTTGTACCGGAAAATAAGGTTGTTGTATGTATCTGTATTTTTTTTTGGTTCGGGTGGTGTGAGTATTTACTTGTTAGTCAATCAATATCTAAGTCTTTAACTTATAATACCATATTTGTGAAAAAAATTTAACAATTTTACATATGTTTGTAGTTTTGGTTAATTTTTAAAGATTTTCAATCCGGATTTCGGTTTTAAAGTATTCTGATTCATAAAAATAGCAACCATAATAAAACCATAGATACTTTGATTTGGTTTGGTTTATATACCGTCGGTTTCGATCTATTAAGTTTAATACCAAAAATCAATAAATATATTTAGCTTTTGTAATATTTTATGAATTAGATATCAGTTTTACTAAAATAAAGAAATTTTTATATTATAAATTTTAAGTAGAACATGTTTTCTGTTTTCTTCTACTATTAAAATAATTAGTAAACATATAAGGTGAAAAAAGTGAAAACAGAATTTTAAACTTAAATATTATTAAATATATAAAAGATAAATAAATAACATATAAAGTATGTTTTACTTAATTTGCAAAAATAATAAAACTATTATTAAATATTAGTAAAAATATAAAGTATTCATAATATTATTAAATAAATAAATATTAGCACAAATATTTGTCACCAAAAAATAAATAAATATGTTTTACTTAATTTGATAAAAGTAAAAAAAAATTTTGAACTTAAAATAAAATATAAAATTGTATAAATCAAAATTTTAAATATGAAGATCTTATCATAAAAATTATATATTATTAATTATATTACATAACTTACATGTTGTTATATTGCTATGTTTAATAAATCGCAGTGTTTTAATGTTCGGGACACATGTCGCGTTGTCAGAAGACGACTTTATGACGTGACATCCTATGTGGCAGCTTCTAAAGTGATTAAAACACTCTTTTATATATATATATATATACTAGGCTAAAACCCGCCCTACGGGCGGGTAAGTAAGTAAAAAAGATATAGAACATATATAACGATATATGTTATATAATATTTCATAGAGTCTCAGTAAAAGTGATATTAATACAATTTTACTATTTTTGTTATTTTGAAACTATATATTTATTTAACTAATAAGATTTTTTTTTCTTTAATTATGTATTTCTTTTACATTTTTTACGATTATTTTTTACTTATTATAATAATGAATTAAATTAAATTATTTTCAACACATATATTATGAATAGTTTTTTTTTGTTATTTTAGAATTTTAATTATATTTTTATTTACCTAATAAAAAACATTTTGCTTTTAATTATGTAATTCTTTTAATATTTTTACAGTTATTTTTTATTTATTATAATAATGAATAATTAAATTATTTAGAGTTTCAACACAGAAATTATGAATAGTTTTTTTTGTTATTTTCAAATTTTCTTATAATATATTATTTTAATTTAAATAATACAAAAAGTGAACTTTCACTATTATTTATTAAATTAACTTGATAACCTAACACATTGCTATTATACAAATTTACATATTTATTTTTAAAAATTATCAAATAAACCATATCATCCAAAATGATAAAGACTTCTAAACAAATATTATTGTTTATCTTTCAGGGTAATTAGTAATTATACTTTTTGAAATTACCTACTGTTATTTAGTTAACATATTTACTATGACGATTTATAATTAAACTAACTGCACCATTTAAAATTATAATTTGGAAAGGCAGAGAAGACAAAAATAATTTTGGGATGGCTTAACAACTCTGAAACTGGACTTCAAAGGCCACATCAGGAACACAATGAAGACTTGGACATCC